>JACEEZ010005653.1:12500-29494 GCA_016584305.1 Chionoecetes opilio | reverse complement strand
TATTATTATATATATATATATTTATATTATATATTATTTATATATATATTTATATATATATATATATATTATATATATATATATATATATATATATATATATATATATATATATATATATATATAGAGTACACACAAACCTCGTTTTCCAGGACTAATAGGGGGAAGCACTGGTCCGGGATTCGCAACAGTCTGATGCCATTACCCACCCCCGGACGTTTATCCTACTCTAGTATTTACTGTCCGGCAACCACCAATATCAACTACCCCGCCGCGGACTTTTACGTTCGCTGAGCATGCTGCCACCTGGCGGGAGGCAGCAGAAAGTGTTCAATAGTCTCAAGAGACGTTCCTGCACCAGGGGCAGTGGGGGTCAGGGGACTGACGGCCTGACGGAGACGCCTGTAATGATTAGAAGCACATGCCAAATATTTCTCTATACTACATATAATTTTCAAGACAGAACAACAATAACATAACATTCAATGCCTCAACTATTGTGGTACTAAAATTAAATATTATAGTTTTTCTTTTTAATAAAGGTATTGAAATATATATCTATGAGAATACAATATACAGCATGGGAAAGAAAATAAATTACCAAGATAATCTAATATATATATATAAAGTGAATAATTTTGACTGAGTAGAAATGGAACAAAAGCATAGCAATTACCACGAGCAATCATGGTATGTGACTACGAATACGAGCTTAAGTATAATGATTCATTGCAAAAACACTGTACCATTACATTCCTCGCCCTTGAAAATGTATATTTAGACACCAAGATCAGATGGCTACCACCATTAGAAGAAGAGATATCGTGAAATCCAGGCGAAAATGGCCGCCACTTTGAAAAACCAAGCTGGCCGCCATATTGTGATTGAAAAAAATGTAAACATTGATTTCCTTCTTCAGGAGGTCCTAAGCTTTATGAAAATGTACAGTTTTGCAAATCTCCAAAACATTACAACGAAAGCCTTTTTTTGTACAGTGGAAACTGGACTAAAAGAATAACAAGCAGGATTGACAAAGGGAAGGAGACTGGAGGACAACCTATAATTAAAACAACACTGCATCAACAACGCATACAAACAAATAAATTATTTGTGGCAGCGATTGACTTCAAAAAGGTCTATGTCTCAGTGAAAAGAGAAAAGTTAATTGCTACATTAATAAAATATAAAACAGACAGTAGGATTATAGAATGTGTAAAAAATATAAACGTAAAACTTAAAACTAACAGCCTAGAACATCAGGACAGAAGGAGACACTCACAAAAGCAGAAAAAGTAATAAAGTGGCAGTAAACCAACGCAGGGTTGATAAGGCACTGTACCCCAAACACCATCGCAGCTCATCCGAACAGTACAGTCGGCGCAAAAAAACTTAGGCGCCAAAAGACTTGGGGCGGGAATAATGTCCTTAGCTGTTTTGACAATTTCGGTGGGAGCGATGAATTGTTTTACGTTTTTTGTATATCTGGCAGTGTATTAGTGTTTCTGCTGTAGATTTCTCGCTCGTAGTAGGGACAGCCACAGCTGTACATCGGCAGATGACTAGAACCTGGAGAAGAAATAATAGATTCATATCAGCACTTGGTAATCAGCAAAAAAGACAATGCATGGGATGTAGAGAAAAAAATGGGAGACCAAATACAATAATTGTTTTCACCTGTCACTTTGTTATTGTGATGTCTACATCAAGTATAATAAATATATATAAATATAAATACAAATATAAAGATATATATGGTTTTATATATAACTGTTTTATATATAACAGTTTCAGGAGATGGCAGGCAACAGCACTAGTGTCTGTGAGGCTTGTCTCGGTAGCTTGGACAGCATGAGAACAAGCTGAGTTTACCAAGGTTTATGGGATCAATGATAAAATAAATTGTGTGGAATGTATGCCAGAGACAATTACCTCAGTTATGATGTTGCTGCATTTATTTTAATTAAACATTCCTTCTGAGTCTACGTTATCCACAAAACTTTATATTTAATGTTCATAATGTATATACTAGCCATGGGTTATCCCAAAATAGTTTGGCTGGTTAAAGCATGAGTAGGGTGCATGATATTTATATTCCCAGTCGTTATGAATTAGCTTTGACTATGCTGCAAAGATGCTTCGAGAATATAATATTTCTAGTTTTCCGTTGTTATATGTGCATGAATAGTGGGGACTCAATTAAGGCGTCATTGTATATCTTACCGACAACTGTTGCATGTATATTTCGTGTCGTAGTCCTGCAGGTTACGCCATCGGTGTGATGATATGCCTTCACAGTCACGATGGTACCATGTCTGGCAGGCATCACAAGCAATCATGCAGTCACCCTCCACGTGCGGTTGGTTGCAATGACAAAAAACATCAAATTTGTTACTGTTCACATCACATCTGTTTGGACCCGATTTAACATGGGGGAACATTTCCATTGTACCGTTATTTATGCACCTGGCTAAGTGACTTCTGAGACTTTTTTGTTTCCAGTTACACCTACTTGGATTGATACCAAAACAAACGGCTGTTGCATTTGCAATCGCAAACAGTCCACAGTCATTTCCCCCAATCTGTTGCTTTACGTTAGCTATCTGTATTGTCAACTCGTTGTTGTTCTCGAGAAATAGTAATGAGGCACTGACTTTCTTGACAATATCAGGAACATTAAAATTGAAATTACTATTACTGAGAGTGCTATCATAATATTGAACTACACCAGGGGTTATGTGATCCCCTACAAAATTGCTCAGACAAACCCAGTGGTTATTGTTAATATTCATTAGCTGCACAAAGGGCATGCCGCTGGTCACATAGCCACCACTGGAGTACCCCTGCAACAAACAACAACTCTGAAATCCAGTTATGGATGGAAACTGCTTAACCAAAATTGATTGAGCAGCATCAATAACGTTGTCACTTAGCCAGACAGAGGGGATGGAGAGTATTCTTGAGACATCTCTCTTCTCTGTAGTGGTGAATGTGTAGTGTTCTATAGTTTGGAGTGGCTTGTTTACGGAGTCCTTGTTTGATGTCATCGGTTGTCTCCTTGAGCCTCGTGATGGGAACCGTGTTTTCTTTGATGCTTTAACAGATAATCAAACAATGAGGATACATGACAAGGTAAAGAAAAGCTGCGACTTGATAGGCACAGAGAATAATTCATTACAAATTTCATGAAACATAAACTCCTAAACACACTAAAAGTTCACCTTACCAGTCATGGTGACAGGCTTCACAGAGAAATGCGTCATCCTTTTTAAAGGAGGCATTTTTTGGTGAAGTTCTGGGCCTCCAGGGGCTGAGACCACAGTAGCCTCATCAACCAGGATAACACACCCAGAGGTTTCTGAAAACGATCATGTTATTAACAACATGTGGGATGCTTGACCTGAAGTGAGTTAGTCCATATTACTGCACATTTGTGACACATTTTGGACAACTACATAATCACCAATAAGCTAAATATGTTCCATACCAATCCTGGTGACAGACTCTTCAGAGAAACGTTGATCCCTTTTGCAAGGAGACATTTCTTTAGGTTGTGGACCCCCGGGGGCTGAACCTATGGCTGCCTCACCACCAGCCACGGCAGCACAATCGGCGGTTACTGAAAAGAAATTGAAGTGTAACAAATTACCTAAATTCATGTGAATTTCTGTCAACTGATAGAACCCATTGCATATATCCAGTGGTTGCCGCGTGCGATAAAATGAGCGATAAACGATAAACGATAATTATCGCTGAGGTCAAACCTTTTATCGTTTATCGTTTATCGCAAAGTTTTCTAAAATTATCGCTCATTCACTTACCGCTAGTCCCAAAAAATGAGGAACGATAAACGATAAATTCAAAAGATTCACTGCTGGTGACGTCCTCAGGCCCAAGCGTGCAAGCATGACCAGCGACAGGTTTGAGAAGCTGGTCTTCACCAAGGGAAACATGCAGCTCCTGGATGCTGTCTTGAGGAGGGAGAGGAGGGAGGGAGAGTGTGACTCAGAGAGAGAGACTGATGTGGAATAGAACTTGTAGGCCATGACTGGTTCTAGTGACAGTTTTTGTTTAGTTATTAATTTTCACTGTGGAAAAATAGTTTGTATGCTTTTTTAATATTCAACTAAATAAAGGCACTTATCATTTATCGCTTTTGTTATCGCAAGTTAAATTTTTTTTATCGCTATCGTTTTATCGTTTATCGCTGACCGCAGGTGGGTTTGAAATATCGTTTATTGTTTATCGCATGTTGGGGAAAAAATTATCGTTTTATCGTTATCGCAAGTTGAAAAAAAAGTTATCGCGGCAACCATTGCATATATCAATACTTCGTTATAAACTGACTCAATAAAAAAAAAATAAAAAAAAGCCAAAATTTGTACAGCATATTTCCAATCTTACCGGGAGACTGGTGAACCTTAACCAGAGAGGAACTATTGGATGTCATTGGTCCTTGAAACAGAGATGATGTGGCTGCTGGAATAGAAAGCTGTGCAGGACCACAAGCATTACCAGGTTCTTTGTAGGGTTTTATATGATTGACTGAATACTTGATGGCAAGGAGCTTTCCATTGTGGGAAAGTTGAACAGTATTATTAGAGAGATTATAAATCTCATAAGGTCCAAGCCAATCCTCCTCTAGTCGTAAACCTTTTCTTCCTGCTTTCCTGCAGTTCTTACGCAAGACCTTCATTCCAACTTCAAAATTAAATGATTTGTATCCTTTACTCTTTCTAAGGGCATAATGCTTAACTTGTTTTGCTTGTGCTATTGCAATATGTGTATCTACTTTTATTTTAATTAGTGACATTTTCTTGACTCTTGCATCAACATCTTCGTCTGATACTTTTGAACAAGGGAATTCATAAACTTCATTAACGGTCTCATTATTTTCTTCTTGACGAAGCTCACAAAACAACTTGGCCTCTCTACCAAACATCAAGAAAAAGGGACTATATTTAGTAGAACTCTGCACAGCAGTTCTAATTCCAAACAGAGCAGCATTCAAATGACTGTCCCAATCATCTCTATTATCATTGACCAATTTTCTCAATATTCCTTTCAGGGTTTGGTTGGTTCGTTCATCCTGGCCATTGGTCTGAGGGTGGTAAGGTGAGGTACACAGATGCTTGACCTGAAAGAGAGAAATAGTGCATCATTCAGTTCATTACAAAACTCCCTTCCCTGATCAGTTATAATACTTTCTGGAGGACCAAAGGTGTAGAACACATTTTCAAGGTGAATAAAAATCTGGTCAGCGGATTTTGAAGGCAAAGGAAAAGCAAGCACATATTTAGACCATAAGTCAGTCAGAGTGAGGATATATTTGTTCCCTGTCTGAGACATGTCCAGAGGGCCAATTAAATCCATTCCAACCTTCTGCCAAGGTCCTTCTGTTTTGATTGATTGTAGAACTGGTGCTATTGTATTGAGTTGTTCTGACCGCTGGCAACGGTCGCATTCTTTAATCCATCTATTGACATCATCTGCTATACCTAGCCAGTAAAAACGTGCAGAGATCTTTTGTATTGTCTTTTGAATACCCATGTGAGCCCCCCTACTTGAACCATGCACATCCACAAACACAATCCTTCTCTCTTTGATGCTAAAGATGACTTCTTTCAGTTCAACTGGATCCTCTGCTCCCTTGGTCTTCTGTATATACATAAGCCGATTACGACTTTTCTCTGAAACATGAGAAATACTTACTATGAAGTCATCAGAGGAGACTTATATGCATTTGTAATAACAAGTGGTACACGCACACACACACACACAGGAATTACGGAATTCATTGAATATTTTTTTATAACATGGTACAATTACCAACTAAAGTAATAATAAATTACCCACTTCCAAAGTGAGGTTACCTTAATTATGATCCTCATCCGTATGAGAATCATCCGTAATGGAAATATTTCGAGTTAATCAGAAGAACTTTTGAGTGTGCATGTATGTATTATGTGGAGGTGGTACTTATGAATGAAAGTTAGAGGTAATGCAGGCCTCAAGATAAATGGACGCAAATGTCAAGAAGGGGGATATTTTGGGCTGGAAGTAGTGAATCACAGATCTTGAGTGACGCAGAACTGGCAAGACCACTGTATAATGATCTAACCTAGAGGTCGGCCCAGAATTCGAGAAGAGCAAGTTTCTTCAAACTTGGCAGAAAAGCAGTGCTGATGAAGCCGCAGTGTAAATTATGAATGGAAATTACGAAACAATAAAATGTTCCTCTATTAAATCATATACCATATGGGAGTCAAATATACCCACAGACAAGATAATCAAATACACTGTAATAAAAATGAAAATAATAATAAAAAACAATAACCATAATAATAATGATGATAATTATAACAATAATTACAAAAATTCATCCCAATATTTTCCTAGAGACCTAGGACCTCGGTCACCTACACTATTGTGCTGCGGCTGTCTAGGCCACTATTTTATGTCTAATGTTTTTCAACGATAATTTGGACATTTTTAAGTAGGTGGCAGAAGTGGCACAGGTCTCTTGAAAGAGCCGCAGGTTGCTGACCGCTAATCTAACCCTTCAAATATTGCTCTCACTACCTTAGCATCAATCACATCATTTGTCGATCACTTGTCCACTGCTAGATAATCAATCATGTTCTTTTGATCTCCAAGATAAAGCTCACTTTTTACAATCACTGCATAAAGCAAACAAATTATCAATAAAAACAGAAAATATATATTTACTTACCATGAAGCTGAAAACTTTTGGAGTACCTGAAGAAGGCAGTCTTATCATTTCTACTGAGGGTAGAAGGGACAGTGCCATCTTTCAAAAGTTGCAGCACATCGTCGACTGAGTATTTCCTTGTGACCTGCTGGAAAAAGGTCATTAACAAAAAGAACGCAATAAAAGAACATTGTACAAGATACAAAGTATACACTTACATTTATCTTATTATATTCATGTGTATCTCCTACACCAGTGTTCTTCAAAATATTTTTCATTGCGACCAAGTTTGCTTTTATGCATTACGTCATTCACGACCCTATTGTACTTGTTGCTGCTTTTGCTCTTTGTTGTGATTTTTTATTGCAATTACATACAAACTTACATACATGTGGATACATATATACATACATGCAGTGGCGTACCCAGAAAATTGAAAAGGTGGGCCAATATATAAAATCGAAATATAAAAAAACAAAAAAATGAAATGAAAAAATATTCTAAAACAAATAATATATATATACTCATTATACAGTATATATATTATATATATATATATATATATATATATATATATATATATATATATATATATATATATATATATATATATATATATATATATATATATATATATATATATTATATAATATATATATATATATATATATATATATATAATATATATATATACGTATCTATATACTGTATAATGAGTGTATATATATCTGAATTGTTTTAGAATATTTTTTCATTTCATTTTCATATATATATATATATATATATATATATATATATATATATATATATATATATATATATATATATATATATATATATATATATATATATATATATTTCTTTTAACATTTCTATACATATTTATATTTTTTAATTTTTTACATTGGTTGGTTATATATCTATATATACCTATACTATATATATATATAGATATATACGGGTACTCCGTAGTGTAGTGGTTAGCACGCTCGGCTCACAACCGAGAAGTCCCGGGTTCGATCCCCGGGCGGAGCGAAGATAGATGGGTGGTCTTTCTTAAAAACCCGAGCCCCTGTCCACCCAGCAGAGAATGGGTACCGGGTGTTAGCCGGGGGTTTGTGACCCCCCTCCCGGGGTGGTGGCTTCAGCCAACACTAAGCTGCAGAGGTAGATCACTATGGCTCTGAGGAATTATCCTCTAAACAAACAAACAAACAAACAAACCAAAAAAAAAAGAAATAAAAAAATCTCTCTCTCTCTCTCTCTCTCTCTCCTCTCCTCTCTCTCCTCTCTCTCTCATCTCTCTCTCTCTCTCTCTCTCTCTCTCTCTATATATATATATATATATATATATATATATATATATATATATATATATATATTAAGGTGATCCACGGCTACGGGGTGAAATAAATAAATTGCTCAAAACCAATCTCCACAAATTTTATTTCTGTTCACTATGATAGAGTAATAATCTCGTGAAATTTGAATCATATCCGTGAACATTTAGAGGTCGCCCCATCATCTCGCTTTCTATCACAGGATTTAACCCGGAAAATATCACATACCCGAATTGGAGCACTTCCCGACATCACAGACCCAAATGGTGTTGATTTCTGAATTCTCCGGGGTTGATACCCCATAGACACATGTTATCAACTAAAAGCAGATATACAGCTGTCTGAATGCTGAATGTCATTATTTGGTTTTCACAGTAAATTTTTGGGGTAGGCCATACCCTGGTTAGGGTACTTCTACCGTAGATAACAGTGAAGTCGCCACCTACAGTGAAGTCGCCAGGGGCCAAATATTACGAATTATAGCATCACTACTGATTTTTATGTGCCACTGAAGATGTTACACAGTAGTTTATATCATGACTGTATAATCTACCCTGTTTCAGCGTTGTTTTATGCTTTGTATCTGCAAATATAACTGTTGCGCATTTTGCTTCTCACGTTTTTCTTCGCGCGATGACAGACTGCAAACAATAGCTTTTCGGGCGGCAGGACGCAGACTTGCCAGATCTTTCAAACTTGAATAGAATTTATTTTCACGTTGGCAGAGGAATTTTTATATATCCAAGCATCTTCCGCAGCTAATATATATAGAGACTTGTTTTACTTTACCTCTAATTTCCCTGAATTCCCCAGAGTGGCGACTCAACTGTTGGGTTAAAATACTAGCTGGCGACTTTACTGTAGTAGGTATAGTGAGGTCGCCACTCTGTTTTATTTTTGTAATTTGTTCATTTATAGCCCTAATATGACACAGATGAAGACACAAAATGACACAGACTTTCCAGATAGACCCTTCTAACTTTCCTGATATCATGGCTGTACAAATGTAAGTATTAACGCCAACACAAGTCTGTAAATAACAAAGAAACTTAGAACTGGCGACTTCACTGTTATCTACGGTAGTAGAGATAAAGCAAAATGGTTCGCATTTTTGAACTCAGAAGGGTCGATTTACACATAGAAGTGGTTTCATCGACACTGATTTATTGACAATTCACAAAATATTGCCAAAAAGATCGTTTTTCTATAGGAAAATAGAGAAATTGAAATTTTCTGTCATATTTTGCAGGTTTTAGTAAATAAATGAAATGTGAAAGCATTTCTATGTGTAAATCGACCCTTCTGAGCTCAAGAATGCAAACCATTTTGTTCTATCTCTATTAGAAGTACCCTAACCAGGGTATGGCCTACCCCTAATTTACGGTATGAAAACCAAATAATGACATTCAGCATTCAGACAGCTGTATATCAGTTTTTAGTTGATAACATGTGTCTATGGGGTATCAACCCCGGAGAATTCAGAAATCAACACCATTTGGGTCTGTGATGTCGGGAAGTGCTCCAATTCGGGTATGTGATATTTTCCGGGTTAAATCCTATGACAGAAAGCGAGATGTTGGGGCGACCTCTAAATTAAGTTTTATCACCATGAAATTTCATAGGCTTGTAACTTATGGGTAATGGACAAAAAATGACCTTGTGGAGGAATAAAAGTAGAAAAATATTTGAGGTGGCCCACCCTAATATAATATATATATATATATATATATATATATATATATATATAAAATATATATATATATATATATATATATATATATATATATATATATATATATGTATATAATATATATATATATATATATGTATATAAAATATATATATATATATATATATATATAATATATATATATATATATATATATATATATATATATATATATATGTATATATATATATATATATATGTATATATATATATATATATATATATATATATATATATGTATATATATTATATATATATATAATTATATATATAATATAATATGTATATATATATATATATATATATATATATATGTATATATATATAATATATATATATATGTAATATATATATATATATATATATATATATATATATATATATATATATATAATATATATATATATATATATATATATTATATATATATATATAATATATATATATATATATATATATATATATATATATATATTATATATATATATATATATATATTATTATAATATCATTTATATATATATATATACGTATAATACATTTATATATATATTATATATTATATATTATAATATCATATATATTATCATAAATTTATTGCCGATAATCTCGAGATCATTTTTCTTTTAAAAAATAATTCATATGTATAGTTAATAATTTTTTTACTGTTATCGATATCTATCTATTGATCTATCTATATGTATAATTCATTTTATCTTTGCAAAACGGGGGGTCATGGCCGCATGGCACCCCCGTCGGTACGCCACTGCATACATGCATCTATGGATTCAAAATAATTGCATATGTTCGAGTGTGCCAATGAATGGATGACTGGTGACAAGTGCAGTTCCACAAGGGTCTGTTTTAGGTCCATTACTATTTTTGATTTACATCAACGACTTGGATAGTGGGATTAGCAGTGATATCAGCAAGTTTGCTGATGATACTAAGGTAGGTAGGATTATTGGATCACAGTCTGATGTAAACATATTGCAGGGAGACTTAGATAAACTTAACGAGTGGGCAGTCAGATGGCATATGGAATTTAATATTGATAAATGCAGCGTTATGAATGTTGGTAGAAAAAACCCTGGTAATAGATACACCATAAGCAATGTATCGCTGAAAAGATCAGAAGGTGAAAAAGATCTTGGAGTGAGGGTGAGCCCAGACCTCCGACCTAGGAAACAATGTATTGAGGCCAGAAATAAGAGCTAATAGAGTATTAGGATTTATTACCAGAAGTGTTAAAAGTAGAAGTGCGGAAGTTATTCTAAAGCTTTATCTGGCTCTAGTCAGGCCTCACCTAGACTATGCAGTTCAGTTTTGGTCTCCATATTACAGGATGGATATAGCCTTCAGGAAAGGTTCAGGAAAGGCAGAGGTGGAATGGAAAATATATTTACACTAAAAGAAATTATAGAAAGAAACAAGCACCAGAAGAAAGAGCTTTACTTAGTATTTATAGATATTGAAAAGGCGTACGACACAGTAAATAGAGGAAAGTTAATAAGATTACTGAGACACATTGGAGTAGATACAAAGGTGGTGGACGTTATAAACAGTATGTATGAAGGGAACCAAGTGAAATTTACCCTAGGTGACATTACAACTGGCTGGATGGAAAATAATATAGGAGTTAGACAAGGATGTGTTATGTCCCCAACATTATTTAACCTGTATTTAGAGGAACTGATCGTGAGAATCAGGAAGTCAAGTAAAGGAGTAACAATTGGAGGAGACAGGCTAGGATGCCTGGCCTATGCTGATGATGTAGTATTGATGGCAGAAAGTAAGGATGAAATGGAGGAAATTTTACACATAACAAACACATACGCGAGACGCAATGAGATATGACCCGCATTCCTTAATATTTTTCGAACATTAAATACCGAGTGTTTTTTCTGCAGTTTTCATCACTGGGCTATAGCATGGACGTATGAAATTATTATATTACTATTATACTGTCATTACTACCCTCTCCAGTCACGGGGAAACGATATGAAAGAAAGGCAAGAATGGAAGCTGAAAACTGAATAGAGAAAGGTGGCAGAAAATGATAAGGAGGTGCAAAATGATAGAGGGGGAAAGAGAAGAGAGTTTATTTATGAAAAGTGAATGGAACACACGGAATGATAGGACGAACAGAGAAAAGGGAGGTTGAAAAAAGGATATTGAATATATATATATATATATATTATATATATATATATATATATATATATATATATATTATATATATACTAATATATATATATACTATATATATATATATATATATATATATATATATATATATATATATATATATATATATATATATATCTATATATATATATATTATATTATTACTATATATATATATATATATATATATTATATATATAATATATATATATATACAGAGAGAGAGAGAGAGAGAGCAGAGAGAGAGAGAGAGAGAGAGAGAGGAGAGAGCGAGAGAGAGAGAGAGAGAGAGAAGAGAGAGAGAGAGAGAGAGAGAGAGAGAGAGAGAGAGAGAGAGAGAGAGAGAGAACTCTTCTCTTACATTTTGTAAATAATTTTAAATATACACATGTATAAATATACACATGGAAGAAGAAGAGACAGCTGATGGTGGAGGGAGAGAGAGAGAGAGAGAGAGAGAGAGAGAGAGAGAGAGAGAGAGAGAGAGAGAGAGAGAGAGAGAGAGAGAGAGAGAGAGAGAGAGAGGAAGAGAGAGAGAGAGGAGAGAGAGAGAGAGAGAGAGAGAGAGAGGCAAATTCATTTACTAAATAAATAATACATTTTAAAGCGCATAGAATTTCAGTGTTTTATAAAACAGCCCCCTCCCCCCCCACCGGCCAAGACATGTTCCCTTAAAACGTCGCATATGAACTGGTTTTCTGTCCTTATAATTAGGCTGGTTCCCTGTCCTCATCACCATGCTCGCCGTGGCTATATCCAATAATTGATTGATTTAATGCCTTAAAGGGTGGATGTGCCAGACAATAGCGCAGCATTGATAGCGCAGTCGACACTCGGTCATGCAGGTCATGTCGGTAGGTCAGAGGTGCATGCGCAATTAACACCTTAAGGAGCCTCAGTAACGGAATGAATGGGCGTTCTCACCCGTGGACGTTATGGTAGACCCCGTGGACGTTTTGAACAGTGGACGTTCTGACCGGCATCCCCTCAGTGACCTGACCTCGCTTGACAGGACAGGGCCGTGCGGAGTTATAGTTAGTTAGTTATAGTTAGTGCGGAGTCATTAGGGAGCTTTAAAGAGGAGCTGGATAGGTTCATGGATGGGGATGAAAGGTGGATGTAGGTAGTGTTAGGTGACAGGATCTACCACGTGTAGGCCTTGCGGCCTCTTGTAGCTTCATTATTTTCTTATGTTCTTAATGAAATTTTTTTCTTTCTAATCGA
The DNA here is from genome assembly GCA_016584305.1 of Chionoecetes opilio. Classification (NCBI taxonomy): domain Eukaryota; kingdom Metazoa; phylum Arthropoda; class Malacostraca; order Decapoda; family Majidae; genus Chionoecetes; species Chionoecetes opilio. The sequence goes on along the minus strand of JACEEZ010005653.1, from coordinate 16,306 downwards.
AAGTATTTCCTTTCACTTAATTTTTTGTTGTTCCTTTTTCTCCTCTTCTTATTCCTCGCTTTCTCTCTTCCTTACTCTGTCTACATAATTTATTCTATCCTTCCTTATACTAGTTCTTCTGTCCCCAGAGCCATCACAATATATATACATATAATATATATATATATATATATATAATATATATATAATATATATATATATATATTATATATATATAATATATATATATATATATATATATATATATATATATATATTATATATATAACTGCCTGTCTGCCAGTAGCCTGGCTGGCAGGCTACTGTAGCCAGTAGCCAGTAGCCACAGGCTACCTGAAGCTTAACACCCAAAAATACAGTAAAATAAACTACAAATGTGAATGTGCGCATTGTTGGGATGTTAAATGATCAAACATGTTCATGAACAGCCCGGAACACTTGTCGACAATACCTTAGCTGGTTGAGGCACTTCCATTGTCGCTGTTTTAGGAGGAGAGTCACGCCCCTCACCGGAGTATCAGAGCGAGTGTGTGTCGTCCTCCCTGGCCAGGAAATGAATGGGCTGCTCCGAAACCTAAACATATTTATACGCTTGGTCAGGGGCGTGACCCCTGACCCCGTTAAAGTAAGCCGATAATTACAATGAAATCAACAAAGCTCCCTTTATTGTTAACCCCCTTCCCGCCTCCCGTGTGTGTGTGTGTGTGTGTGTGTGTGTGTGTGTGTGTGTGTGTGTGTGTGTGTGTGTGTGTGTGGTCACAGGTCAGACTCATTCATCAGGTATTCCCCGTGGAACACCTTCACCACGCGTCCTCGCCTCCCACCCACATGACCTCCGGCTAAACACCTGTACACGTGACACCATTAAAGCCATTCATTGTCCTTCCTTCCCCCCTCCTCCTCTCCTCTCAGTCACCAGCAACCATTTCCCAGCATTCATTCCATATTATTTCTTAAGTAATGCCGATATAGAGAATATAATTATTCTGTACGTATAATGTGTGTGTATGTGTGAGTGTGTTGAATAGATAAATAGAACACATAGTGACCTGATAAATAGTAACCTGACATCGCTTGACAGGACAGAGTCGTGGCAAAAATGGTGCCACTTGCTCACCCACGACCTGTTTCACTTGCTCACCCACGACCTCTTTTCTTTTATATTGAATTAATAATATCTACTGCTTTAAATAGTTGTCGCCTCTTTCACTCCAACTGCCAATTTCTCGTGGTCTTAACCCCTTGAGGCCAAGAACGGAATTGCCTTTGTAATTTGGGTACTATAAAAAGAAAATATATATAATTCTGAATTATATATATTTTCTTTTTATAGTACCCAAATTACAAAGGCAATTCCGTTCTTGGCCTCAAGGGGTTAAGACCACGAGAAATTGGCAGTTGGAGTGAAAGAGGCGACAACTATTTAAAGCAGTAGATAATGAGGAAATGCACTTGCAAGGAAATGTCCTGATTTGAAGGAAATTTAGGCCTGAGAAGGAAATTTCTAAGGAAACCCAAAATCTAAGAAAATCCTAAGGAAATCCATTTTTTTCTGACTTGTTAGAATTTGTGTATTTAAAATGTATTTACAAATGTATTTAATTACAATTGATGTATTTAGTATTTAAATACATTCGTAGAATGTATTTAGTATTTAAATACATTCCTCCCATGTATTTAGTATTTAAATACATTCAATGTATTTAGTGCCCAGCTCTGCCTTTTCACACCCACACCTTTATAGGTCCCCTGAGTATATCCCCTCATTCCCCCCCCCCCCCCCATAGCTTCCCTCCTTAAGGCAGGTAGTGGCTTGTCTGGCAGTAGGTGTTAATGAATGGTAATTATAGTTTTAAATCCCGCACCAACAACTAATGACAATTTATAAGCTCCCTCCCTCTTTCCCTCCCTTCCTCCTTCCATTGAGACCTTCACCTGGGTCCTTCCTCCAGCAGACAGGATGAAGTAACTTTTAAAATATTTACATTCTGTTTTTGGGAAAAATAATGGCTTTAGCAAAATATATTCGTAACACTGTGAGCAAGGTGTGACCATCCCGGTGTGTATTCCAGTGTGTGTGTGTGTGTGTGTGTGTGTGTGTGTGTGTGTGTGTGTGTGTGTGTGTGTGAGTGTGTGTGTGTGTGAGTGTGTGAGGTGTGTGTGTGTGTGTGTGTGTGTGTGTGTGTGTGTGTGTGTGTGTGTGTGTATTCATCTAGTTGTCTAGTTGTATTTTACAGGGCAAGAGCAACGCTCGTATGGCCCCGTCTCCATATCAACATTTATTTTATCATTCATCTTAAGTGCTTAGTGTTGGCCGAAGCCAGCACCCCGGGAGGCGGGTCACAAACCCCCGGCTAACACCCGGTACCCATTCACTGCTGGGTGGACAGGGGCTCGGGTTTTATGAAGACCGCCCGACTCTCTCTCTCTCTCCCTCTCTCTTTCTCTCTCTCTCTATCTCTTTCCTCCACCATCAGCCGTTCTCTCTTATTCTTCCATGTGTATATTTATACATGTGTATATTTAAAATGTATTTACAAATGTATTTAAATACAATTGACGTATTTAGTATTTAAATACATTCGTAAAATGTATTTAGTATTTAAAAACATTTCTCCCATGTATTTAGTATTTATTATTTAAATACATTCAATATATTAAGTGCCCAACTCTGCAAACACATACATAGTGTGTGTGTGTGTGTGTGTGTGTGTGTGTGTGTGTGTGTGTGTGTGTGTATTCATCTAGTTGTATTTTACAGGGCCAGAGCAATGCTCGTGTGGCCCCGTCTCCATATCAACATTTTTATCATTCATCCTTAGTGCTTTGTGTTGGGGGAAGCCACCACCCCGGAGAGCAGGTCACAAACCCCGGCTAACACCCGGTACCCATTCACTGCTGGGTGGACAGGGGCTCGGGTTTTAAGGAAACAACCCATCTGTTTCCGCTCCGCCCGGGGATCGAACCCGGGACTTCTCGGTTGTGAACCGAGCGTGCTTCCTCTACACCACGGAGTACCCTGTGTGTGTATGTGTGTGTGTGTGTGTGTGTGTGTGTGTGTGTGTGTGTGTGTGTGTGTGTGTCACCTAATTACAGGAAGGGTCAGCTGACCCTAGGTGAGGTGAGGTGAGGTGAGGTGCTGACCTCTCCTCCCCTCCCCCTCTCTCTCTCTCTCTCTCTCTCTCTCTCTCTCTCTCTCTCTCTCTCTCTCTCTCTCTCTCTCTCTCTCTCTTCTCTCTCAGAGAGAGAGAGAGAAGGAGGAGGAGGGAATTGAAAGACCTCCCCTGACCCTTCCTGTAATTAGGTGACACACACACACACGCTGCGCGCGCACACACACACACACACACACACAACAGGTGTGTGGTTATATGTGTGTGCAAAGTTGGGCACAAAATACATTGAATGTATTTAAATACTAAATACTAAATACATGTGAGAAATGTTTTTAAATACTTAAAACTAAATACATTTTACGAATGTAGTATTTAAATACTAAATACATCAATTGTATTTAAATACATTTGTAAATACATTTGAAATATACACATTTATAAATATACACATGGAAGAAGAGACAGCTGATGGTGGAGGATGAGAGAGAGAGAGAGAGGAGAGAGAGAGAGAGAGAGAGGAGAGAGAGGGGAAGGAGAAGAGAGAGGAGAGAGAGAGAGAGAGGAGAGAGAGAGAGAGAGAGAGAGAGAATCAGAATCAGGAATGCTTTATTCCATTAATGTACAATGGCTTTTCTTTACTTACTAAAAATAACATATACATGGTGAAATATAGTTACATGGAAGAATGTA
>JACEEZ010005653.1:0-7500 GCA_016584305.1 Chionoecetes opilio | reverse complement strand
ATCCCAGCTCTGGGTCACCACTGCCTACAGGCGCTATAGGCACGAATGTAAAAAAAAAAAAAAAAAAAAAAAAAAAACCCACAAACCTCGTTTTCCCGGACTAGTAGGGGGAAGCACTGGTCCGGGAACCGCAAACGTCCGGGAATCGCAACAGTCTGATGCCATTACCCACCCCCGGACGTTTATCCTACTCTAGTATTTACTGTCCGGCAACCACCAATATCAACTACCCCGCCGCGGACTTTTACGTTCGCTGAGCATGCTGCCACCTGGCGGGAGGCAGCAGAAAGTGTTCAATAGTCTCAAGAGACGTTCCTGCACCAGGGGCAGTGGGGGTCAGGGGACTGACGGAGGCGGTGCAGGTGATCCGTGAGTGTCGTGTGCCCAAATGTAAACAATACGACAGCTGAGCATGCTGCCACCTGGCGGGAGGCAGCAAAAAGTATTCAATAGTCTCAAGAGACGTTCCTGCACCAGGGGCAGTGGGAGTCAGGGGACTGACGGAGGCGGTGCAGGTGAACCGTGAGTGTTTCTTGTGCCCAACTGTAAACAATACGACCGCTGAGCATGCTGCCACCTGGCGGGAGGCGCCAGGGCCGGATTTAGGAGTGGGCAAAGTGGGCAGCTGCCCAGGGGTCTCCACAATCAGGGAGCCTCCACAAAATGGGGAAAACTGCCAAACTGGGGCCTGGGGCCTCCACATATTACAATTTTTGTTTTTATTTATTTATTTACTTAATACTTCTGGTATTATTCTAGTGTTTGCCCATACTCTCCCCTCTCCCACAAAACAAGTTTGGGGACTTGGGCTAATGAGAGATATTTGGCTGGGGTACAAAATATGCGTCGCAACCACCTAGTTTTTGAGTTAGGGGTGAAGTATAAGTGGTCAAAATTCCCTAGATGTAGGAAAAATAGATTGCATTTCTAAGTTCAGAGACGTGTGAGCCTGACGATCCTCAGAAACATAATGATAACCGGAGTGTTGAGCCCCCTCCCCCCACCCCTCCCACTTAGGGGAAGATGAAATTTTGTTAGGTTACCGGGGAGTCTAGAGGGGCGGAGCCTCCCCGTTAGAAGGTTAGATAAAATTAGGTTAGGTAAAATTATCGGGTGATTATTGGTAAGAGGTTAGGTTAGATTATCGGGTGTCGAGGGGGGCAGAGCCCCCCGCTAGGTTAGGTTAGATTACTGGGAGGTCGAGGGGAACGGAGCCCCCTCGCAAGGAGCAAAGGTAAAATTTTCCTAGGTCTAGGAAAATTACTCTAGAATCTAGATCTAGGGTATTTTGGCTCTTATACATAACTCCAAAAATACGCGTTTCCGACGCATTATTTGCTCCCCACCCAAAAAACCTGCCTTCCCACAGGTTCCCAAGCTTATTTGGGGGAAGGGGAAGAGTATGGGCAAACACTAGAAAATTACCATACTTCTTTGTATATCTATATAATAAATTTCTTTTAATCAAGAGGCCTTAATTTTTAATCAAAGTAATCATTTATCTTCTATCCAAATGCCTAGCTAGTATTGCTTGTTTGGCCTTGATGCTTTAATCGGAAGTCAACAGCCTCTTTTTAGGTAAGCATTGGCATCGACTGTAGGCTATAGCCAGTGGCTTTGGTCAAAGTTTCATATAATTCATATATACAGGAAAACCTCGTTTATCCGGCACCCTCGGGGGGGGGGGAGCGCATGCCGGATAACTCATTTTGCCGTTGTTACTCTTATGGAATCGCCCAAAATCCCAATTTTTTTTTTTTTTTTTTTTACATCACAAGGAACTGGCCAAGGGCACAACAAAAATGGGTAACACAAAGCCCGCTTAGTTGCCAGTCCCTAAAAAGAAGACAGTAAGAGAATAAAATAAAAAAGAGGGGTGAAAAAAATAAATAATAATAAATAAATGCCTGGGTGGATTAGTGCCGTTGTTTTGAGGCTGCCATTGTTTTTAATGCCGGTTAAATGGGGTTCTCCTGTACAAGAAAAACTCACTAAAAATAAATTAACCTTGGAAGTAACTCCCGTCAGTAAATTTCATATCAACCAAATTTCTATGCAGTGAGCTCAAATTGCAGAAAATATGGGGCTTAGGCTACTCCTATACTTCATAATTTTAACAAGGGGTGACCCGATTCATAGTCTCGCAACATCAAGTGTTACTTCTCAATCTGAATACTTCATTGAGCTGTATCCACTTAAAAAAAAAAAATCTTTACCCAATTAGGTCATAGACAATTTTGTCACAATATGCTATAGCTAATATACTTTCTCAACTTAGCTTTGCTTATTGCTTCAAAATGCTCCTAAAAAGGCTACAATTACAAAAAAAAATCCACCGGAACCCCAGCTGCGCAGTCTCGCTTCGCTCGGCACCCCATAATTTGTCAAATTTTGTAATGATAGGGGGCCTCCACACAAGAGGCTACCCAGGGGCCTCCACAGGTCTAAATCCGGCCCTGGGAGGCACGGACACTGACCAGGGGTGACAGGAGACGCTCGGACCGCCGGACAACTTTGTCCATTTACGAACAGGACCAGGCATTTCAACGTAAAAACCAAAAAAAACAAATAATAAATAATAATAATAATTGTCCGGGACTCTGACATATCCCCGGACCTGGGATTTTGTCCGGCAAATCCGATATCCAGGAAATGGAGGTCCGGGAAAACGAGGTTTGTGTATATATATATATATATTTATATATATTTATATATATATATATATATATAATCTGAAAGAAATATTTTTAAATTCTGAAAAATATCGTATAAGATAAATATATATTGACATATATATATATACACTCGACCCTCAATACAACGGACTAAATGGGGAGTGTCCGTTGCTTGGTATTCGTGGGCCAGGCGCCCTTATTTTTCATACTTAACACTGTATATTACATATAGAGACAATAAGAAATAAGAATATAAATATGATTACGAATAAGCATTGATTGGTATTAAAAAATGTATTGATATGTATAACCTAGACACTAGCCTACTTATCATTTATCATTACAAAACAAAAACCTGAAAATAATTATATTTTTTGTTTTACTAATTGTAATTTATGTGTAGAGCTGTATATAGGACTATGTACAGGACTCAGAAGGCATCTATTTTGAGTCCGAGGTGGTGTCCTGGCGGACACATTTTTCAAGCAGCGGATTGATTGAATACCGTAAACCCTCGCTTTTACGAACCTCTATATACCACATTTCGGCTTCAACAAATTTTTTCTGTTACATGTTTTCGATATATGCAGGGATTTACCAAATATATTCGGTAAATGCGGGGTATGATTTGGTGGTGGGTCGGCCGAACATGTGCACTCAGGTTGGTCGGTGGCAGTGAAAAGAAAGCCGACCGGGTTTTGTGTGACGCGCCAATAAGTCTAGCTTTGTTCGCCCGATTGTAAACACCCCCTCTCACTGTTTCAATGACCCTGTATGGATGTAGTATTTGTGATGGCTGCAAGTATTTAAGTATACAAACTTTAACATAATGTAACAAACAAAGTTCATTATACACGGAAATGGTCGGAAATAGCGAACTTTCACTTCTTATAAAACAAAAAAAATAGTGATATGCGAAAAGTTTACTGTAACTGAAGAAAATGGTGGCCGGCATAAAGAAGGAGGGAAGGATGGGGGGTTCTGGTAGCCCGTGGTCTAAGACCACGTGGCAGCCTCTACCATAAGTAGTACCATAAGTAGAGGCTGAATGGGTTCACTGCAGATGCCTGTCCAGGATGCAACACAGCATCCCACACTATCAAACATGTGAAACACTGCCCTGCACACAACCACACACATCAACACTACAACATACACTTCATCAAGGCCCTGTGGGGACAACCCAGACCAGGCCATGGCCCAGCTACCTCAGGAGCTACCTCAGGGCTTCTCAGCCAGGCAGCCAGAGGGACTTAAGCATGAGCAGGGGATAAGGAGGATCCTAGCAATTACAAACCAGTGAGCCTCACAATTGTTACATGCAAGTGAGCAAGTTATGAGCAAGTGATTGGAAAAATAAATAGTAAAAAAGATTTAGGATATATATGAGACAAATAAACCTCTTCATTAATTAATAAACAGTTTAGGTCTCAATCAATCAATCATTGGGGGCGTACGCCGGGGGATGCGTCGCCTCGCCGCCCACCCTACGACGCCACTCCTGGGGGTCACCACGCGCGAGTCCCCATGCAGGCTCCTTTCCCATACCAAAGCAACTCTCGACAAGAAACATCAACTTGCACCAACCACGAGCCTTATGGGCGCCCCCTTGGCCTCCTCCACGCCGGATTGTCTCTTACAGATACAACCCAGTGGGAAGGATCGGTTTGATTCTGCGAAGACACTTATTACCAAAGTCATCGATTTGGGCTCTACAAGTCGCTATTTAGTGTCCATGTCTCACAACCATAGAGTGAGACAGGGATCACAAGCGACTTGAAGATCCAGATCTTATGCCTCCTATACAGGTACCGACAACGCCAAATACTCCTGCTGAGCGAGTCCATGACACCGTGGGCTATGCCAATCTGCCGTAAGACTTCTTGACGCGACCCGCCGTCATATACCCTTTACCCTTATACTACCGCATACCCTTTCTACCCGTTTATATTGACTATGCTGCAAAGATGCTTCGAGAATATAATTTTTCTAGTTTTCCGTTTGTATATGTGCATGAATAGTGGGGACTCAATTAAGGCGTCATTGTATATCTTACCGACAACTGTTGCATGTATATGTCGTGTCGTAGTCCTGCAGGTTACGCCATCGGTGTGATGATATGCCTTCACAGTCACGATGGTACCATGTCTGGCAGGCATCGCAAGCAATCATGCAGTCACCCTCCACGTGCGGTTGGCTGCAATGACAAAAAACATCAAAATTTGTTTCTGTTCACAATCACATCTGTTTGGACCCGATTTAACATGGGGGAACATTTCCATTGTCCTACCGTTATTTATGCACCTGGCTAAGTGACTTCTGAGACTTTTTTGTTTCCAGTGACACCTACTTGGATTGATACCAAAAACAAACGGCTGTCACCAATACTTCCTAACCTAACTGGGGCGTTGCGCCTTTCACCCCAAACTGCTCTGCTAGTTAACTAACCTAACCTGTGCATTATTACGTAACCTAACCTTACTGGGGGGGTTTTGCCTCCCCCCAAACCTACCTTGTTAGTTTTAATTACCGACGGCTGTTGTAATTGTTAGAAATACTCCTTATGAGAACGATACATTTAGCAAACGTTTGGGATAGTCTTTGAGGAACATGTCGATAATGACACACAGACGTTGTATTCTTTCTGTTAAATATGTCTTTTTCTGTGTCGACCTTCCCGGTGTAGCGATCTCACCAGCTACCCTTGGCCCGAGTAGCTACACCTCACAAATACGCACAGCAACACTGCTCCCTGGGTGAATAGTTATTTGACAATGTATACCAATTCTGATCCTGGGTAAAAACATGGTGGAAACATTGAATGTAGAGTAGTAATTAAAGTAGAAAATGGAACATTTCAAGCGACTGTGCCCCTTTCCTGGAAAACATTAGTACCCTCCCATTAGGCTTTATACTGAAACACTGCTCCCTGGGTGAATAGTTGTTTGACAATATATACGTTTTACCCAAGATCAGAATTGGTATACGTGTACTATATTGTCAAACAACTATTCACCCAGGGAACAGTGTTTCAGTATACGGGTAGGGTAGTGTTCTAGGCAAAGGCACATTCACTTGAAATGTTCTATGTTCTACTTTAATTACTACTCTACATTCAATGTTTCCACCATGTTTTACCCAGGATTACAATTGGTATACATTGTTAAACAACTATTCACCCAGGGAGCAGTGCTTCAGTGCGTATTTGTGCGGTGTAGCTACTCGGGCCAAGGGTAGCTGGTGAGATCGCTACATCCGACGTGGATGCCTGGCTTATTTGTTCTTATTACTATGGAAATCCATTCTGTATTGCCTTGGCACTAATACAATATATAAAGTAGTCAACCAGGAACATACTTGTCAATAATGACACACAGACGTTGTATTCTTACTGTTAAATATGCCTTTTTCTGTGTCACCCTTCCCGCGCATGCCTCCGACGTGGATGGGTGAACATGATAGGATTTACACATAATAACGCGTCGTTTTGTACAAATACTTAGCCCACCTGTACAATACTGATTATTCAATGTACGACCAAAGTTAAAGCAGGGAACATTACTGTATTATTACAAACAGGAGCACAAACCTGCCATGGTGTCCGCGTCCCTTGCAGCTTGTGCCAGGTGCACCAAAACACCCGTCTAGGTTCATATATATCTAACCACTGGGCTTGTGTCTGGTATGCAGCGATTGTTCAAGTCTTCTTCTATCATGGACAGCCTTATAGTGTACGGACACTTATCATTTATGACATAATTTGCCATATTGCTGGCTTGGGGCGGTGGTCGGTGCGAGAGCGGGCCAGGCAGCGACACTAAGAACCGAAATATCTCATGTAAACACCACTGTTGGGCGAGTATCTTGATGACAGCAATAGATGAGGCATTCTTCTATTGTGGGATGCCTCATTTGGTGAAGGATAGCATTGTTTAACTGATTTTAGACGATATTTCTATTTACCTGATATATTTGGTTGCTCACGCCACCGCGCATGCGCAGTAGGGGCCATGCAACCCTTTATATTGGCAACTCTTTATATCGTCACAGCGGCGGGAACCAGGTGGCTGCTGTCTCAACCTTCCATCAGTTTTTATCAGTTTTAACTTCGAATTACTCACCCCGGTGACGTCCCAGGCTGAATAAAGGGTGAGTAAGGGTGTGTGTGTGGTTGTGGGGTGAATGAGAGGCTGGGAACAGGTTAAAACAGGTTAAATGAAAGTTTAAATTGGGTTATTGGTGGACGAGGAGGAAAGGCTCTCTCGGTCTATCAGTTTTCATCAGTTTTAACCTCAAATTACTGACTAACTACTGTCCAAGGCTGAATAAAGGGTGAGTAAGGGTGCGTGTGTGGTTGTGGGGTGAATGAGAGGCTGGAAACCGGTTATAATAGGCCTTAATCGATGAAATAATGGGTTGTTAGTAGTGGACGAGGAGGAAAGGCAGCGGGGGGATATTTCCAACCCGTATTTCTGTGTAGGTATTATCATTGGGCTGCAGTCACTTCGTACACAAGTCGTTTCGTACACCAGTAGATTCGTACACCAAAAAGTTGTTTCGTAGTCTATATGAAAGCATAGTCATTTCGTACACTCAGCTCAGAGTTGAAATTGACTACTAGAGTTGGTAATAATGGACGAGAGTTTCGCGGTCTTTTTCAGAGACACCGACTAGTTTTTGCTGGCCTAAAACAGGGGCTTTTTCTAATGGAGATAGTTTTTTTTGCGCAAAACCATAGTTTTTGACAAAAAAAAAAAAATATATAAAAGTTTTTTGCCTAAAATAGGTGCTTTTTCTATTCGAGATTGTTTTATATGCGCAAACA
>JACEEZ010005652.1:67500-106664 GCA_016584305.1 Chionoecetes opilio | reverse complement strand
ATGAATCAATTCAGCAAGATGAATACTGACAAAGACTTGATCGGCGAGGACTATTTTGTGTATCAAATGAACAACAAATGCTATATGACCTACACTTTGTAAAAAAATCTTCAGAAAATTCAAGCAAGAAATCTGACAGCCAAAATAAAGGTGCAGAATAAAGTGTTAAAGCAGTCCAGGTTCATCATTTTAGATCAAAAAGCACCCCTCGTACACCTTATAGTGGGCAAGGTTCTTTGTCGCAATATATAAAGACTTGTGTGATATGTGGAAAAACTAAGTGTCATGTTGTACTAGAAAAATATCGGATTTCAGAAAAAAACAGAACAGCAAAATTTCTGGAGGCAACAGTTTCTTGGCAGGATGATGTATTAAGAAGAACCTGTGATCTTCAAAACGTCAACTCTGTTTTTGATGCAGATTTAGTGCCATAAACGGTGCATCAATAGATATTTGGTTGAGTATGAACTTGTATACTTATATCAAAGGGGAGGTTCAGTGAGCAGAAAGAAGGAAGCCTGGTTACAGGTTTAAAGAATAAGAGAGATTGTAATGCGTTTGTCTGATGGTGAGGGTTTGGAAGTTGGTTATGTTCGAAATCGTATGAATGAAAAGATCTCTTTAACTTTAACAAACCAAGAACTCAAGATACTCAAGAAAATTAATAATTTTTTGGGAAAAACTAAATTCTCTTCACCAAACCAGGCGAACAGATCATTGTTGTTCTGTCAGTGCAAGCGTCACCTAAGAATCATTAGCTGAAACAATACGATCTACAGACCCTATACGGGAATGTGCTCAAGTACTTAGACAGTCTTTGATGTCAGTTGATTTTGATTTGACGTATCATTTTTGTGATGCAAATGATTTAAAAGAGGCCTGGAATAGTACAGTAATCCCAGAACTTCTTTTCAGATTTTTTGGCTACCTGTTTAACTTTGATAAGTCACGCATTTAATGCCTGCACGGTAATAAGCATATGGACCAAAAACCCGAGTTGGAGGATGGAATCATCACTGATGACCCAGCTGTGTCCCCAACTAAAGTCAGGCAAGTCCAGAGCCTTTTCCAGATCATGAATCATATTTTCAATGGTGGTAGAAAGCGTGCACACTTGTACATAATTAACGCTCAAGCCATTTATGATATCTGCAAAATTTAAACATTAATCACTAGTTTCAACAAATTTGGCTTATGTTCCAGCTATGAAGAGCTTGCTCGTCTCCATAACGACATAGCTATGTTCACCATTGTTAGTGATGAAGAGCAAATTATTCCATTCTCCAGCCATTTTGACGCATCAGTCTTCACAATAGCTGCCATTGATAACTTTGATCACGAAGAAGCATCATGAAGAAGCATCTCTGTCAGGGATAGGATGGACCCACGACATAGTCACTGTTGTGTTTCAGGATGACAGCACGTCTCATCAAAAGAAACCCAAGGTATCTAAAGTTAGAGTTAATTATAGTCTTAAGTCGTTTCATACAAAGCTGAAGTGCCAACAATTGAAGGAGTTCTATAAACCTGCCCAAAAGCCTGAGCTTCCAGAAGATTACAAAGCTCTAGTGGCTCACTCCGAGAGCAGCGCACTTCTGCAGGATGTACGAACAAGAAATACTGCCTGGTTGTTAGCTAGATTGGACTTTGGGGACTTTGACTCAAAGCATGTGTGTACCTAGCCCAAATGTCAGGAAATGTCAACATGGAGTGCAACAAACTCATTGTTATCTTTATAATATCACAGTGTAAAAGGGTTGGCTTCCTCCCCGTGTTACCCCATCCTGTCACAAGGTATGGTGTTGTGTATACTGCAAGGAAAACCCTTCAGGGATTCCTTGGGCACCTTAATCAGTCAGCATTGCCAGTAACATGTGATGAGGGTGTGTACCGCATTGCCCGTCACATACATCTTCTTCGTCCAAATGAGTTCAAGAACATTGTACTCTGCCTAGGGTCATTTCATATGACAAAACTGGATCGGGGATGCATTGAAAAATACTCGAAGGGAAGTGGTGCAGAAGGCATTCTCACAGAGAGTAGTGTATTTGGCCCAAATGTTGTCGATTTTGTAATGAATGCAAAGCACTGTACTAGATCAGTGAAGGGAATGCAATTGCTGAAAGAAGCCTTGAGCCGGTTACAGTGGGCTGAGTTTTTGAAGGAGGAAGACAACTTGGACAAGTATAAAGAAGAAGAACTAGAAGTAATTCAGAACATGAAATCTAAAGTAAGTGAAAAATCAAGCCTCTTGAGTGTGAAAGCGTTGCAGCAATTTCAGGGAACTTGTCAAAACTTTCTATGTGACTTTGATAAACTCACCCAAGTCCGCAAGGCACATAGTGAAACCTTCCAGTACTGGGCTACATTCATATATCTGATGTCCAATGTTGAACATCTCTTACAAAGTGGCCGTGAGGGTAGCTAGACTCTTCAACTACAGGCAATACAAGATATTCTCCCACTATTCGCTGTTTTTGACTCTATAAATAATATTCTACGATGGTGTTCACTGTTATTGGAGGATATGCACCAGCTACCAAAGACCAACCCTGAAGTATAAGCAGCATTCAATGATGCTAAATTTGTGGTAAAACGGACCCCAGGGAAATCCAAGGCAGTTGGAGCTGATATGGCACTGGAACAAACAATCAACAAGACTCAGAAGAGTGCAGCTGGAATTATTGGTAGAACATGACAAAAACAGTATGTGGCACGGTGGGAGCTGAGTTACCATGAAATGCTGGCAGTGAAAAATCTGTACCGGGAACTGAGGGGAAGTAACATGGTGTCATATGACCAAGACGTCAATAGGGCATTCAATACAGCTACAACCGACAATGATGCAAGGAACATTCAGTCCATTCTGACCGTTGTAGAGAGAACCGAGAACCCTTTCACCGTACCAACACCTGAACCTAAGTTGCACATTATCTTAACAATGGAAATAATGACAGAGGACATCCGCAGATAAATGTTGAATGTTCCAACCATTGCCGAAGCTAAGATAAGATTTTCATCCTATCTAGACACTTTGCAAGTACCAACTACAAGGTTATTGACTATACAAAGCGCCGCCACGTCAGCATGAACTAGGCGGACTCGAACCGCTGACCGAATGCACAGGGACGCTGCACATTGGGAACTCACGTCTCTACCAACCTTGCCACCCTGACGGGCTTGCCGAAGCTGCCTATAACAAATTCAGAAGAGAAAGATTGCTTGAGAAAACTAAGATTTGGTGAGCCAATCCACAGAACAAACCTCAAAACATTCCGTTCACTCTGTCATAAAACTCAGGCATCGAAGAGCCGTCCAAAGTCGTTACATGATCATGATGGACTAATGCAGAGGCTATTAGAAGTTTCCAAGGCTCGTGGAAGGGAAATAGAGGAAATGGTTGAGTATGACTTATCATCAGAGATCGTGAAAATATATGAAGTACAAAAAAAATATTTTGTCACATAAAACTGCTTTTTGCAAAAAAAAACGAAATTATGATTTCTGCTAGAGATGTACCTAAAATGGCCTAAATTTACAACATTTTTATCCAATCTCTGCAAGTGATAACTTCACGTCCTGTCTGTCCACTGATGGGTCAGACTGACAGCGATATTTCAGTCTTCTGATTTATGTCTAATTATTATAAAAGAGTTAAAAATTTACGGATTTTGGTGAATGATGCCAGGGGTAACGGGTATATACCGTACACTTCATCACTGACAGAAAATAATATTTTCCGCTTTATGTAACTAGATACTGAAATTATTTGTAACTGAAATAATTAGACATAAATCAGAAGACTGAAATACCGCTGTCAGTCTGACCCATCAATAGATTTCAGGGGGAATCCACCCCTGTCCCCCCTGGGTGCATGATCGGTTGTGTATCATTTCTGAACTTGTTTTCCTGCATTTGTCACGGAAATAAAGCACTGATTAAAACCACATATTTTATTTTTTCTAACATATTTTGGTGAAAATACATAACATAAAAAAACCTAAAATAGCCTAAATAACAACATTTTTATCCGATCTCTACTTATCATCGTTGAGTATGACTTATCATCTACTTCTCCACTCTTTGATGATGCAGATGGCCTGATGACCCGGGCAAGAAAAAGCACCATGGTATTAGAGTTTGAAAAGAACTTCAACAAGGAGGACTCAAGAACACCATCTCCAGAATCAACACAGACTGGATTCATACTTGAGATGATGGCAGCTGTGCGTAGAATTGGAGTAAAGCAACATTCAGACTTTAGTGACTTCATGGATGCTGTGCATATATACACAAACATGTCAGCGAAGTATGCTCATAGAATTGACTTAGTATTTGAGTCTTACCTAGAAGATTCAGAAAGGAAGCGACGTGAGAAGAATGCACCCATTGAACTCAATGATATCAGAAGAGAGACTCCATTACCTACAAATATGAAAAAAATTGGCCTACAAAGAACAAGTTGAAGATGCAGTCACTACTTCATGAGGAGACATTAAGACAGGGAAATTATCTCTTCCCAAATGTGGAGATAGTAGTAAATCAGTTTTCTGGATCAGGAACAATAACTTCTTGTTATTCCTCTATATCATGATTAATATCAGAATATCTGGAACTGAACACAAACCTAGAAGAAGCAGATGAAAAAAGTATTCAACATGCAAGTCATTTGGAGAAAAAAGGTATGAAATTAATCATAGTGTTCTCACAAGACACTGATATTTTAATCCTGATGCTACATTATTGGGATCAAATGAAACTTTATGGTCTTTGTGAACTGTGGGTTAAAGCAGGGGTTAGTGATTCCTCAAGATTCATCCCAGTGCACACTTTGACTATGCGACTTGGAGGAAAGCTATGTAAAATTCTCCCAGTGTAACAGGGGGGGGAGGGGGTCTTCTTCTGTCGTCTTACTCCTTCATAGGTGGCTACTCGCGAGGTATTTATATCAAGAATTTAAAAAAAAACTTGGTCCATATTGATTTGATTCTGTCCTCGCGCGTGATTTGGAGCATGTTTTTGGACTTGACATGGTCCATATTCAACATCGCTCCAGAGGTGTTTTCGATATTCAAGTGCAACTTGAATAAAATGGAGTCTTCCTCCGCATCTTTACAAGTCTCCCACTACGGACATTATCTCCCTCGAAATGCAAGTACCGTGTAAGATTAGGACATTAAACAAATAGAAGGAAGTATGGTAGGTGTGGCAGGAGAAGCACATATGTAGATACCCGGGTAAACATTAGTGAAGCATGAAATATCGGTACGCTATTAATCTGTGGCTTGGAGGTCCTCTTCGATATTTTAATTGTTCTATATGTGACCTGTTATGGAAGATGAGATGCTTAAATAAGTTGAATAAAGTGAGTTAGGTGTCATAGATGAAGTACACTTAGGAGATACTGGCGTGAATATCACAAAGACACGAAATTAGAGCTCCATGTTATTGTGTGTTTTCCCAGGCTCTCAGTCGACAATGAAATTGTACAAAAGTGACTTTTTATGGGTGATGACGGTTTAAAATAAAGTGAATGAAGTGAGTTAGGTTCGTAAGGAGAAACAGACATTGTGAACACGATAACTGGAACTGTTCCCGCCGTAGGCGAGTGTTCCAATTTTTGGTAATTTGGTACTTACAACCAGTAAAGTAAGAGGTTGAAAGTACTCTTTTCCTATGTATTTTGATGCGTTAAAAATGATGATCGCACTCAAAGTCATTGGAAATGCATCATATTGCAGTTATCTCGCCTTTTTCCCTGCTTTAGGTTAGACTTCTCGACCAACGCCCAGGTTAGGTTAGTGAACTAGCGGGGGGGTTCCGGGCGCCCGCTCCTCCCAGTTGTGTTAGGTTAAATAACCAATGTCCATGTACTGTATTAAACTGGTTTAACTGTTGAGATTTTTCGAGGAATAGGTAAGTAGTTCCCGTAGACTTTATCATTATTTTATTTATATATATTTCCGGGCTTATGTTATTCTGTAGAGTGTTTACCGGATACATCTTACGTCATCCACATAATATACTATCAGTACAAAACTACTAGTTGCCATTTTCCCCGCCCAAGACCCCGCGTTCCCGACGGGTCCCCAGGTTTGCTATGAAGGGGGAGATAACTGCAAAATAAGGCATTTTCGACGTTTTTAATGTGACCATCAGTCTTAACACATCATAATACATGGGAAAAGAGTAATTTGACCTCATACTCAATTACTGGTTGAAAGTACAAATTTAATCAATTTTTCACGTCCGGCAATGTTCCTATTTTCGGCGACAGTTCCAATTACTGATCTTGATATTACAGGACCCAATATTTACATGTAATCATCTTTTACCCGTGTTTCTGCATTTAGAGATTAAATACCATCAATAGCTTGCAATGCTTAGTAAGGTTAGGTGACAAATGTCAAGGTTAGGTTAGTGAATGAATGAATAGTTATCCTTATTTGTATAAGACATTACACTTGAATACTTCTCGCCAATCAGGGAGTACGATGAGCAACAGGATCGCAGACCAATCAGCTTTATCCGTAACAGGCAATGGAGCTCCTGGATCTCCATATAGCAGATTGGCCTGTGACCCAAATTCCTTTAAAGATGCCCACGGGCCAAAACTAAATTGGAATAAAGTACTTGTTTCTTAGGCCATGTTTCCCTTTATCCTCCGCTATGATTCCACTGCGACACAAGTGCCTCCCCAACTTCATTCACTTATTTCTGTGTGCAGTCCTTCCCTAAGATGAGTCACTTCCTCGTCAGGGAACTTAATTGGGAATGGTAACTTTATAAAGTGAACACTCTGATTATCATGGGAAGACCCTGGAAATCCTATCATTAATGTAAATAAACTTATTTGAACTGTCACGTGGCCATCAAAATGCCTCATCATGTCTCATCGCCACGGGTTATTATAATGGACGAGAACTGCGCGGTCGCTACCGCCGTCAGCAGAGACTTTACAGGCCTCACAGCTTACTTTTTCTCTATTATTTTCGGTTTAGTATATTGTGCAATAGTTATTCACTTCCGGAAACCAAAAATATAACTTATTTTTATATAATAATTGCTGAGTTAAGTTACGTTTAGTTTTGGTTAGGTTAGATTTAGGTTATATGTTAAGGTTTGGTTTAGGTTATGTTAGGCTTAAGGTAGTTTTGGGTTAGGTTTTGTTGAGCTATTTAGGTTAAAAACAACTAATTTGATGGTGCGCGATTGCCCGGGTGGTTGGCGCCGCCAACTTTTGCGGAATATTTCCCATTAAAATACCTCCATCAGAAAAAGTACTACTTTTATGCAAGGAAAACCTAGTCAGTATCTCAGAAAAGGAACGCGCAGTCCTCGTCCATTTTTACCATGCCGTGTGCTGCCATAGGAGTGTCTCTACCGAAATACACCGAAATACATACCACATACGGTATATTTGGGTATGTGTTTGGATGTATTTCGGTATTAAGAGTTAATACCGAAATACACCAAAATACGTTTTTGAAATATATGTACAGTATACTCTTTATACCATATTTTGGTATTGAGACATAATACATACATAGAAATGCGTCTTTCTGTATCTTTTTATATATTTCGGTATGTTTTCAGGGTTATTTCGGTATGTTTCGGTATTAAAGAGACCGCTGCCATGGCGAAGTCATTATCAGCTGGATGAGGCAAAAGGGTTTGTTTACATATGGCGCCGGACAAAAGGCTTCCGCTGGGTGCCTCCCAAGCTCCCAACTCAAGTTCAAGTTTTAGATCGTACTCAACCGTACTCGCGACACACCAAGATTGGACCAAAATGATTTCTTCATACCACCATCATTTTGGTATGAAATACCTCGCGAGTAGCCACCTCTTATCTTCTCTCTTCTCCTTACTCTTTCTTGCTGTTGAGGTATTCAGAAGGGGATTCCTGAAGGGGTCAAGGGGGATTGCGGAGTGCCCTGTCGACAAAGACTTGCATAGTGGCCGTAAGATCGAGCCAGGTGATACTTCTTTGGGGGTTTCCCCTTGTACCCGACAGAGGCTTCACATTGCCCTGGGCTACAGTTACCTTTTGAAATCCCGTCAGTATGTCCTTCCAACAGACATTAGACTCAGGCTGGTAATTCATAATTCGGAAGTAAATAAATAATTTCCTAACCATGCCCACACCGGATTCGAACCGATGCTACATCAGATTGTGCACCAAACACGGGCGCGTTAACCATTTCTGTCAATAAGAACGTTCCACTTCACTGAGTGGTTCTGATGTATTTATCTTCATTACACCAGCAGTCCGCGCCCTTACTGGGTGTGACTACACTAGTAAAGTAGGTACCAAATACTATGCGTTGAATGCAAAACCAGAGATATATTTGCAGCAGTCTGGCACACTTACTGATGACTTGGAAGCTCAGATTCAGTTGCTGAGGAATATATGTGTCAAGTACTCAAGAAAGAAACCCCATGCTAGACAATGAATGCACTCCGAAATTACCAATACCACCAGAGAAAGAGGGCTCACCTGGATGAATTGCCACCTCAAGTCATTCTTTGAGAGCACACGTTTTGCGTTCACTCTACACGACTTACCAGATGACTTACCTTGTGGCACTCAGTCAAATTTTTCTGAACCCATTTAATTATGGCTATGAAGAAGTGGATGAAGTGCTCATGCCAGATGCAGGGTTGAATCCTATTCCTGAAGAGTTTGCAGTATACTGCACTTGTACACAATGTGCCACAATGTAAGCTGCATATGTCGGAACACTGGCCTGCTTTGTTGTAAATTTTGTAAATGTCAAAATGGACTCAAGGAAGGGAATGTTTGTAGAAATCCTTCAGGCACTCAGTCATGAAACTAAACATGTATAACCATAATTGTAGACTATAATGTGTAAGTGTAAATATATATTATATAATAGGTTAGTTCATATAAAGTGATTTTGTTCTGTAAGATGCATTAGGCATATGACTGATACAATGTGCTATTATAAGATGATATTGTTTGAACCAAAATATGCCATGTAAATTTTTCAAATATCAGAGTGAAGTAACAGGGAAATGTGTGTATAGCTTATTGCACTCAAAAGTGACATTAGCAATATATAAATGCGAAAATGGCAGACTATAGACAAATGTACATTGAAGAAGGCCTGAAGCATGGTAAGAGAACAGGAATATAATATCATGAAGATTGAATATTTTAGCAGAAATATTGAGCTAGTGATTGATATGAACTTTTTTCTTTAACTATGTGACATATGATGTAAATAGCATATACTTCAAGCATTGAAAGCTTATATGATATCAAACAAACAGTATGGATGGTTCAGAACGCATACAGATCTTTACTGAAAGTATATCATAAAACGTTAAGGAGCCGTTCTCCGCCCGTGTTTTACATAGTACTTTGCAGGCTCCCAGTTTCATGTCTTTAAAGTAAAACATAATGTTTTGTATATGATTTTAAAGATCAATGTATTCTTTAAATATTTGTCAAGAGAAAAATGTAAATTTTCATTTTTTTCTTATTTAGATTTAGTGATGAAAATATTTTCGAAACTTTTTTTTTCTTCTAAATAAATAAATAAATGGAATAACAAAAAGTACAATTTTCTCTTGACAAAAACTTAAGATAAATGGTTGAAAAAGATAACCCATTTAATTTTTTTTTAAATCCCCTGAAAAATAAGTGTTCTGGGATTTTTTCTTCTAGCAAAGTATTATTTGTCAGAAATTAGCGTTGAAAAAAATAACTCGCTCTATCTTATAACTCAGTAAGTATAAGTCCTAGGTGCATACAAATTGGTACACTTCTTTTGTACGTATTATCATTTATATGTGAAAAGATTATTGTTCTATCTTTATAATCATGGAAAATGAAGGATAAGTCTGATGTACCTTTACCGGTACAAAAATACCTCACCACTGGGGATCCTCGGAACATAAGTGTCTTCATGTGGGTTTTTTTTTTAACCAGTGATGTGCCCTTCCCCACACTCTACTAATGTCCCTAACCAGAGAAAACTAAAATTAAGCTAGAAAAATATAAATATTAAGATTTGTAGCTGATGTTCTGACACACATTCGCTCATTAGGTGGACTAAGAGAAAACATTTTTGTGATAGGATAGACTACTATAAAGTGCAAAAATTAGCCTAAATCCATTCAAATCGCATTATGAAGATAAATTCCTGGGCATTTAAATGTCCAGCCATGTGCGCACCGATCGGCTGGCCATTTAAACTGTTAAAGAGACCGATTTTGATGCACGTAGGACTTTTTTCATGGCAGACTTATCAAATTAAAGGCATGAATGAAAAGAAAATGTTAAAATACAAAATAATATTTTTTCAAAATATTTCACCTTAGAACCCTTCCGTGGGGTTTGAAAACAAGAATATCCTATTCCTAAAATTGCCTTTTTTTCAGTTGGCACCAGTGCTATTTATATTGAATAATGAGACATGACTTGCTTTAATATGCCTACTGAGGTCGAAAGTAAAGGATTTAACTTATAATTCACAAAAATAATCTTGTATTCGAGTAAGAAAGACGAATTTTGTAATAGTACTCTTTTTTTTTCAAACCTACTATTTCATGACCTTTTGACCTCTGGTGACTTACATATAATATTTCACGTCGTTTCATATATATCAGCCATTAGAACTCTAAACGACGAACATCTTGAGTGGTCATTCATTATTTCTATGCGTTTCTGGATGGAGTTATGAAGCGTTGAATTATCCTCAGCCCAAATATTGGGCCGCATTTTGGTCACAATTGCTCAATAAACAGGCCTGAATTTTTGCAAATGGATCATCAAGCCAAAAGTCTACCTTCGTTTTTTTTATAACCCAGATGGTCTACTGCATGAACTGAAGGACAAAATTAGGGTACCAAACATTTCTACGGGGACCCCCTCAGCCGATGCATTATTGAGCATTCTGATGAGTTCGTTTATGAATACTATAAACAAGAGGCAGGAGGTGGGTGAGCCCTGCCTGACCCTGAGGGTTGCGGTCATGACGGGCCCGCCGATCACTGACTCGGTCACACGGTACAATGGTACATGGCCACAAGTGCCACTGACATTCCATTCCATACCCCAGCAGCTTCATGATAGTGAATAATTTGCCACGAGGGACCATATTATAGGCTTTACTGAAGTTCACAAAAGTTAAACATCTTTAGTTTTTTCCGAAGCGCCATGTCGGTGACGAGCCACAGTGAGACGATGTGCTCTGTACACCAACGCTTACTCTGGGCTCCGGCCTGCTCACAGAATGGGCGGAACCACTGACTTATTAGTCTGTAGCAAAGGACCATGTCGAAAAATTTACTAAGTGAGTTTATCACACTAATTCCTCTGTAATTGTCAGCACCCGACCTGTTCCCTCTTTTTAAAATCGTAAAGACCATGATCTCACCAACGACACAGGGTACATGCCAGATATAAACACCGTGTTAAACATTGAGGTAATGGTCAACAACCACTGTGCAGGTAACATGGTTAGAACACCAGGACTGAGGTCGTGTTGCCCGCACGCTTTATCCACCTTCAGTCTCTTAATTTGGAATTAAACTTCTACCAGTGAAATAGGGTCATCCAGCACTGGTATTGTCACATCAGTGCTCACATGCAGGGGGTGAGGTACAGGAGTGGGATTCAACACACTATCAAAATTAATTCTAAAATTCTCTGCACTCGGGCGATTCTCACTGTCACGTTCGCTTGCCTCAAAATTCCCTTTCCAGCTGACAGCCTTCCATACCCTGGCATCATCGGTGTCACTCAACAGACTTACCCACGTACCCAAGAACAGGTCACCCTGGCCTACAACTGCTGTTTGGGCACACTTGTTACGCTCCACACACGCGTACAGGACGTCAGACACATTCTTAGCATAGACATTAACATCATCATTACCTCCGCCAACGAAGTTGGAGGGGTTATGTTTTCACCCCGATCTGTCTGTCTGTCTGTCTGTCAGTCTGTTAGTGTACAGGATTTCTCGAAAAGTTACGAATAGATTTGGACCAAACTTGGGATACCAAGTCTATTTGGTATAAGGAAGAACCTATTTAATTTTGGATGAAATCTATTGACAACTGTTGCCATGGCAACCAATGAACGCATACCTCCTCGGCCGGAGGTATGCGCTCATACAGAGTGCATATATATATATATATATATATATATATATATATATATATATATATATATATATATATATATATATATATATATATATATATATATATATATATATATATATATATATATATACTTTATTATTATTATTATTATTATTTTATTTTATTTTTTTACTTTTTTTGATGAAATCGAATCACAACTGTTGCCATGGCAACCAATTGATGACATATTCGGGCGGAAGTATGCGCTCTACTGAGTGCCCCCCCCCTTAGTTTACACTGTTATTAGGAATACTCACAGATCTAATATTCTCAACAAATTGATCTCTGTCTATATTAAAAAATCTAATGAATTTCGTTGCCACGCAACCCCTCACGGCGCTGCCATGCAGCACTGCGTGGTCCCCCAACATCGAGGCTCTGGCAAGAATATTGTCCAGACACTTCCCAGGAGGGTTAATTGTTATGCTGATGGGGTAGTGATCAGATGGGAGGTCTTTCCTCTTAATGACTATACAATCATGAACATATTGCACTAACTCGGGGGACAGGAGACACGTTTCCAGCTCAGACACCCATGTGTCTGAGCACACGCACGCACACACACACACACACACACACGCACGCACGCACGCACGCACGCACGCACGCACGCACGCACGCACGCACGCACGCACACGCACACGCACACGCACACGCACACGCACACGCACACACACACACACACTTGATGAATATAGATACGGAGACAGGACCCCACGAGTAGCTATAGAACTCAGACTTTGTATGCTATAGCTCGAGTAATACCTCTAGGTAAATAAACACACATAAACACAGACGACAAAGTAACCTTGAAATACATATACTAGGGTAGGAGATTAATTAGGACTTGATGTTGAGATAAGTTGCATAGTTGATGAGGCCAAAGTGATCAGGTTAGTCCGTTAGTGCATCAGTTGTTTAGAACCCTTGCCGAAAAACATCCTCAAAAAAAAAGCTGCGATGAAAGGCCAACAAATATATCCACAAAAGAAGGAAGAGGCTATAAAAACATGATTAAGTAGGAAGTAAAAGGAAAGAAGTAGATTCACAGTAATTACAACATAATTTACATAAATTTATATACCGCCTACACCAGCACCAAGCGAAGGACCGACGCCGTGTACAAGTATAGTTTTCGAAGAAGACTCATTCATTCGTTTAAATTGCAACCATATGATACATTGTGTGCTGCGTATACCCATATACTTAGAAAAGCCAATAATTTATTAGTATGGCTCTTGAAAGAAAGGTGTTACGAACTTGATTAAATTCCGGAAAAGTACATAAAAAAGAAGCTAGGTTAGATGGATGTCCCCTCTGAAGAAACAAAAATTCCCCCCCTCTAAAATTTTCATCCTGTTCTATATTTGAATAGATTTGTTAGTTGTATATGTTCTAGCTCCCAGGTAAAATTAAAGACAATGATAACGTCTAGCGTCAAAAAAATTTTGGTACATCCTCAGGAAGAACTTTCTCGTCCTTCAAGGCTTTGTCATGTTAATCTAAAGCAGAGATACCTAGGGGGGGGGCCACTCAATAGAGCGCATACCTCCGCCCGACTCATAAAATAATAACAAACAAAAAGTAAAAAAGAAGTAAAAAGAAAATATGTATAATATTATATATAATATATAATATATATATATAATATATATTTATATATATATATATATATATTATATATAAGATTATATATTATATATAATATAATATATATTGATATATATATATATATATACTAATATATAATATATAATATAATAAATATAATATATATAATAATATATTTATATATTATATTATATATATTTATATATATATATATTTATATATATATATATATATATTATATTATATATATATATTATATATATATATATATATATATATATATATATATATATATATATATATATATATATATATATATATATATATATATATATACACACTCAGTATGAGCACATACCTCCTGCCGAATATTTCATCAATTGGTTGCCATGGCAACAGTTGTCAATAGATTTCATCCAAAATTAAATCAGTTCTTTCTTATACCAAATAGACTTGGTATACCGAGTTTGGTCGAAATCTATTCGTAACTTTTCGAGAAATCCTGTACACTAACAGACAGACAGACAGACAGACAGACAGACAGACAGATCGGGGTGAAAACATAACCCCTCCAACTTCGTTGGCGGAGGTAATTATCCCGGACTCTATGGTGGTGGCCGGTTCGTCGTATCTTTCTCCATTCCTTTAAAAGTCTATCAACACCTCGGCCTCCCAGCCTGCCTAACAGACTAGCGTTGTCAGTGCATTAGGCAACGCTGTCCAACACTTTCATCTCCCTACCGCTTCAGATAATCAATATTCGTAGTGATAAGTAATAGTTTCTTATTGCCATAGTGGATGATGGGATTATATAATATGTCGTCAAGGATCTTCCGGATAGGGAAGAGGATTAGGCCGGCGACTTCTTTGTTGAGGAGACCAGGCATGGTGAGTATTTTCTCCTTACTGCGCTCCTACACTGTTGTGAGGTTATGTCTGCCTCCTCTTGTAATGCAGAAAGCACAGCATGAACAAATATGCCAGATCAAGAAGAACAACAAATATTGGAAAGAAATAGTAAGTTGTTAACATTCATGGCATCTGTGATGAAATGTCTGGAATTAACCACTTGCGCACCGTGAGACCAGACGATATACACATACCCACTCATACATTCATGGTTATGCCGTTCCTGAAGAGTTTACAGTCCCAGTCCTAGTCTCCCGCTCCTAGACCCCTCCATTAACAAATATTTGCATGACATTTGAGGGGTCTGGAAAAGAGTAAACGTGAGCATTACGATAGTATAGCGTCCATACCGTTCATGTTGTGGCGTGATATGCGCCATGCACTGGACAGTATACGGATTTGAACCTTGTCAGTTTGGCCATGAACAGTTTTCAGGTAATAGTCCGTGTAGACAGCAAGGGACTCAATGTGTCAATGGACTTTTTCAATGTACTCTATCAATACCTTACAATGAATAAGAACCAAGTGCAGTACTCTTAAGTGTTTCCAACAAAGCTTACGTTTTCTTAAAGACACGTCACCTGTGTTGATCAGTATTTACAAAGTGCTTTATTGGTCACGAAATGCACTTGTTCGTATTTGTATTTAGTTTTTATCAGGCCATGATCGTTTGCTTCATCAACATTTGTGGTGTAAACCATTTGCACTTAACTTGAAATTGTACGTTGAGTGTCAGGTGACATTCTTGTGGAAAAAAATATCAAATGTCTCGCCAGTTTGGCACGAGTGAGGGGGTCAATACTGGGCTAGAACACAGATGTTCCTGCAGTGCAAGTCTGAGTAATGCGAGTTACGGTTTTTTTTGTGTGTGTTTTTCCTTATCCGGCGCAGAAGATAGAAATGTGCACATCAGTATTTGAGTCACATGTGTGGGGAAAGCTGAAAAAATTACTGTTGCAATATGTAAATACTATCATCGTAGAACACGTGGGGCAGGTGCAGACTCCCTTTGGTCAATATTCCCTACACGTCCTTATACCCTCTGTTTGGACTCCCTTGTGTTGACGCAACTCGCTCCAGATAGTTGTTTTTATTTTCCTCCCACTCTGAGAGAACTCCTGTAATGTGCAGGCACGCGGCCAATTCTTATATGTGGTAGTATAGTTGTGGCTTTTGCGTTGTGTGACCAGTAACAAGCGCATATAACACACTGGCAAAGGAGGATAGGCAATGATAATTCATGGAATGTTTCGAGGCAGAAATTGAAGCAGTTAAGTTTACGTTTTGTTATTAGCTCAATGGAAATTGTAAAAGCTGTGTGGTAGTGGCTGTGTTCTCTGTAAACCCCTATTTTCTCGCTCAGATTGGAAGCGGGTGAACACTGTACTTTGATTTCAACAGTTACAATCATAGTTTATGAGATTGCAGGTAATTCGGAACGTTTTGAATCTCAGGATGAGCGCAGTTTCATTTTACATGAATCCAAACACAGGTGCATTATGGTAATCGACACAGTGGGACTAAGGCAGTTGTGTTCATGGCGGTGTGTAGTGCGGTCCGCGAATGCCCTTGGACGCATTAGCCCAATGATTCTCAACCGAGGAGGAAATTTCCCCTTGTGGTTTTGAAACTTTCAGGGTTTTACGGGAGAAATTGTGACCGCATATTGGCAGACTGAAACGTTTGAGCTATTTATATTTATATTGCCTTTGAGCTTTTCAGGCCGACACAAAATGCAGACTGCACCGGTTACCTGCTGGAAGTAGTCTATTTGACCGTGTATCACAAGCTCCTGAGTCGTGATGCTCAAAATAGTTAACGCAAAGACATGAATGCTGGACTTACGCTCTCTTTAAGCCTAGGGTAGGGGTTCTCAACATGGGGGGAATGCCATTTTGAAATATGGTGCAGAGCGTGCATTGGGCAAAAAAGCTTGCAAACTTCTGCGTTAGCCAATGTCAAGGAGCCTCAGAGAGTTTGTGGCTCGGCGAGGTGTCCCGGGAGAAGTAGTGAAGGTGTTTACAGAAAAGAAACTGAGGGAGGAAGAGGAGGTTGTGTTGTGTGAAAAATGTTCAGTGCAGAAGAGGACCTGAAGCTGCAAGTTGTTGTTGTTGTTGTTGATTTGTTGTTCCTCAGGCTGCCTGGCCGAACAGCCCCAAGCTCTTAAGATAGGCCTAGCGTAACCTGTACCGGGTTATCCCATAGGGCCTTCGTGCAGTGTATTGTTCTGCATGTGTTAATGATCCCATGAATTTTCTGTGTTTACTTAGTTGTTCCTTGGGGATGGTCCGTTTTTTTGTATTGTGGTGGGTCTTTGCCTTGACCTTTGACCTAGATTGTAGTGTTTGTTAGATATAGTTTATGTACTGTAGTCTTATAATTTGATATATTATGTTGTAATACGATATAATGGTGGTTGTAATATTATATACTGGTGTTGTAAGGAGAAATGCTATGATATATATTATCAATATGAACGTGTATTGCTTTGTAACTTAAGTTCTCGAGATATTGTCTACTGGCGGGATGAAATTGAGTAACCAGCTACCACCAGGAATATGTGAGGGGAAGGTGGGTATGAGGCGCGTCGGTGTCGCGCGCGGAGGAGGGTAGACAGAGGGTAGACAGAGGAGAACAAGTTGTGTTGGGGTGGAGTAGGAATTTATTGGGAAATTTTGTTGGTGGAAATTATGGGTACATAAGAAGTGTTTTGGTAACTGTGTTGGGGATGTCGTTGTGGAGTGTTGTGAAGACATGTAACTGTTATTTGTATATAATTAGTGGAGTTTTGTGGTGAACTAGTGGCGGTCTTGTTTTGCTGAAGTAAGCATCAAGGAACAATTTTGTGTGTGGGAGGGGCAAGGGCGTTGGTGTGTGGATATTTTGGGTGGATATTCATTGTGTAGGAATTATTATGTGATGTATTATCAGTGTAATATAGCTTAAGGTTGTAATATTGCATTTTTCATTTCCTCAGAGTTAGTTAAGAATAATGTGTGGCCATGGGATATTGGTGCATTTCAGGGAAGCATAGCCTGAAATAATTAATGTTCCTGGTATTGCCAAGGGTAGTGTATTCCGTAAGGGGAGAATATTGTCTACAATTACATGGGCTTTAACCTAGCACATTACTTTCAAAATGTCATGCCTAATGTGTAGGCGCTGGGGTTGTGACAGAAAAACTGGGGCCTGTCCGGGACCTATTTCCCATTATGTATTGATGTAACTGGAGTACTACTGTTTCGCCTGGTCAATGGTGCTGCCTCTGTACTCTCAGGTAAGATAATTTTGTAAAATTCTCCCTTAGTTGATGCATATATGTATATTTGTGCCTGTTATAATTTTTTATGAGTTGTTTGTTTATATAAAACTTGGTGTGTAATCTTTCAAGTGTGGAAAGATGTCTTTTTATGCTAAAAATATATGGAGACGTTTGATTTGCGTTATTTATATATGTGTGCTCGAGAAGAATTGAACCACATTGCAGAGAAATATGATGTGTTTCTAACGTCTCAGTAAAACGGGGTACAAAAGGAATTAGTGGATGCTCTTGCAGATAAGGGTGCGTTATCTGTGGATAAAGAGAAAATTATGGTGAAAAGGAAGGGACTTCTGTGCCTGAGGAGGAAAATGTGTTGTCACCTTGGCTTTGGATAAATATAAATGTAAAGCAAAGTATGATGATGGGGTAGAGAAAGAGATCATTCGGATTCAGGTAGAGGAGATTATAATTAGTCATATGGGTGTTGAGGCTGGATATAGTGCAGAGAGTGTAGTGAATGGTGTGGATGGCAGGGTGAATCATATCCCTGATTTCATAGAGAGTGGTGGCAAAAACTTTTTTTTGCAATTTTAGAAAATAGCAGCAATGCAGAACTGAAAAAAAATGAGGATTGGGCCTTATTAGGACAAGTAAGGTTTAAGGGTAAAGCAAGGGAGATCTTTAATTTGCTAACTCCTGACAAATCAAAGTGTTATAAATTAGTGAAATAGCTGTTCTGAAAACTGTGCAGGTGGATCCTGAGGTTTATAGAAGAAAATTCAGAGATGTTAATACATGACTAAATATGACATATCTAGAGATAGCCAGGGAATGTTCTATGAAATGTGATTGGTGGATAAAACATGAGGATGTGGAGTAAATTGAAGAGTTAACTCAGCTGATGCTAATGGAACATCTCATGAATCAAATAAATCCTGACAGGATATATGAACTTACTAGGGGTGAGATAAAAGATGTGATGGAGGCTGGCTGTAAGGTAGAATAAGTCTGCATGGTTATAGAACATGAACAAATGTTAATAAATGTTAATAATGGGAGGAGCAATAATTAGTACAGAAATAAAAGTCAATTTGGGGAAAGACAAAGTCAGCTACTATATACAGGACATCAATATAAGTAGTAATATAATTTAGTAAGTAAGTAATATACGTTAGTAATAAGTAAGTAATATAAGTTATCCTAATAGCAATGTCCCACAAAATCATACGTATTCACATTACTATATTTACAGTCATATTTGGGAGCCGACACCACACGCACAGTGGCAGGGATATCCTGACAAGACAGGAGGTTGAAAGAGGTCACCTATCAAATATATTGGTTGTGGAAAAGTGGGCCATGGCAAATTCCAATTGAAAGCCATGCTAAAATCAGCTGCGTTAATGGTGCCGGGGAAGGAGCATGGGGAAAAAGTCTCTGATGGGTAGGAGCTCGATAAACAGGGAGAAGCCTGCAGCTGAGGTTAAGCCATACATTGTGAGAGGAAAAAATAAGGATCGGGGAGGGCCCAAAGATAGAAATTAAGATCCTGACGGACGCAGCTGTCAATCTAAGTATAGTCCTTAAAGGTACATTAGAGTGGACTGACGAGTCCTAATTTGGTGAGAAGGCTAAGCTTAGAGGATTGGCTTGAAGAAGGTATGTCCCCCTGTACTATGAGGGACAATCGTGGTTGGAATCTGAACTTGTAACTGGAAGGGTAAAGGTGGGAGTAAGTGATGAGTTGCCCAATGATGGTGTGGACATGCTCTTAAGAAATTATTTGATTAAAAGAGTAAAACTTGAGATGGTTGATAACCCAATGATGGATGAGTAAGTCAAAGGTGATTCTGTATTAGTTCCTGACTCAAACATTGAAATTGATGGTAAGGTTGAGGAAACGGATGTCTTCCCTGCCCGTGTGGTGACATGATTGAGAGCTCTGGGAGAAAAGCAAGTTAATTTCAATGTGTGTGACAAGGGTGAGGATGCTATGAGTTTGTGTTTTATATTTGCAGATGTAAATATGACCAATAATGATGTTACTGAAGGTAATAGTGCTAATAATGTGTGTGGTGAAAATAAGGCTGAGTACAAGGTGGAGTGCCTGCCAGTCTTTGTTTTGGACAGGAATGAGTTGATATGACACACAAATGTCTGATGAGCTAATAACAGTATTGTGGAACAAAGCAAAAAGGATGAACAGCCTGATATATAGGATTTTGCGTACAAGGAGGTATATTAATGAGGAGGTGGAGACCTTCTTATGCTTAAGGGTCAATCTTCTTCTTTCTGTTTAACGTCAGTTTTTATCATAATTTTTATGAGGTTAGACGGACAGCACAATCTTTGAGTTTGCTTGTTTGCTTGGGTGTTTCAGCCATTCGCTCACCCAAGAATCAAGATCTTGTCTAACGATCTGGAATAGCGATCACCAGGTCTTACCCTCCCGGAAAGAGCTTCGAGCTCATAGTTACCGATCTATGGGTAAGGTTGGAATCTAGCACACCACATGATATTATACCTATTTCCATTGTTCGAGGGGGGGGGGGGGGGGCAGAAACAATGTTTTGTCAACGGATTCCCCCTAGAACAGTGTTTGAAGCCGCCGAGCTATTGAACAGTAGGCGGAAGCGCATCCGATCACATATAATGTGTGTCTGTGTGTGTGTGTGTGTGTGTGTAAGAAGAAGGAGGTAGGATGAATAATGCAATTGATAATAAATAACATTAATAATGTTAATGACACTGAAAATTATAATTATATCAATAATATTATAATTGGAAGATAAGATATAACAAAATATAAAATCAGAGGAGATAGAGAGGATACTTATAGAAGTAACTGTCTTCCGCATGTAGTCAGAAAGGCGGGATGAGGGGTTGGCACTTTCTGTATCGTCCTGCTCCATGGATGTATGATCCAGGGGTTCTCAACCTTTTTAATTTTATGTATCCCTTGAGGTCTTTCAATATTGGTCACGTACCCCTTACTCAGAATGCAGCATCAAGAAGGGTAAAAAGAAATGCATGGTTTATTAACTTCTATAATAATATAAGCGAAAGTGTGTCTGTCTGTCTGTCTGTCTGTCTGTCTGTCTGTCTGTCTGTCTGTCTGTCTGTGTGTGTGTGTGTGTGTGTGTGTGTGTGTGTGTGTGTGTGTGTGTGTGTGTGTGTGTGTGTGTGTGTGTGTGTGTGTGTGGTATAGGTTCCACCCCCCGTGGCGCAATCACCTCATATGGCACATTTTTGGAACCAGGTCGACCAGTGGAAGGTTTTAAGCCCATTTATGAGATGATCCGATCACTTTTTTATTTTCATTTTTTTTAGCAGCCTATTAACGAGAATTGTGAAAAAAAAGTGGGTTGCGAGAATTGAGGAAACCTTGATGTAGGGTGATGGGTAATGGGTGAGTGAATGGGTGGGGTGATGGGTAATGGGTGTGGGGTGATGGGTGAGTGAATGGGTGGGGGGTGATGGGTTGGGGGTGATGGGTGAGGGAATAGGTGGGGGGTGATGGGTAATGGGTGAGTGAATGGGTGTGTGGTGATGGGTAATGGGTGAGTGAATGGGTGGTGGGGGGTGATGGGTAATGGGTGAGTGAATGGGTAGGGGGTGATGGGTAATGGGTGAGTGAATGGGTAGGGGGAATATATACATTTCTACATCCATGATTTCAGGAAAGTTAGAAGGGGCTATCTGGAGAGTCCGTGTTGGGTGGGCCGAAGGCACACCAAACACAGGTGGTGGGCCGAAGGCCCACCAATAGCCCTCCGCAGGAGCTAGCCAAAAAGTCCGCCCGGAGGGCGGCTTTGCGGCTAGTAGTTTATAAAGTTTAACTTGTGCTATAAATGTAGAGCAGACAAACTTTTTCAATCAATGTGACTATGTCATTATAAGCAATACATTTACTAAAATATAACCACAGCAGACAGTTTTCAATCATTGTGACATTGAACTAGTGCTGCTTGCAGATATAGTTGCAGCTTGTAACTAGTACCGGTGATAGGTAAGTCACCGTGTGTGTGTATAGCATAACATAGCATAACAAATAATAAAATAGAACTAAAGCAGACGCATTTTTCCAATAACTGTGAATATGAGCTAGTGGTGCTATATACAGTTTATAACTAGTTACTCATGGGGAAATGACTGTGTGCGTGGCTAAAGTCACTAGCATGAACAAAGCAAAAATAGAACTAAAGTAGGCATTGTGTTCCACTGACTGTGACCTAGTGCTGATTGTTGAGCCTCACAAATATGTTTTAGTAACTAGTTACTTACTCACATGCAGGGAAGTCACTGTGTGTGATTAGCATAAAAAAAGCTAAAATATAACTAAAATAAACGTATTTTTCAAATCGGTATGACTCTGAGCTACAGTAGTGCTACCAATAACTAGTTACTTGTAGCTAGTGTTACTAGTAACTAGTTACTTGTAGCTCGTGTTACTAGTTACTCACTTATAGAGAACTCAGTGTGTATGACTTGCATGAAAATATATACTAATTCAGTGAGATGGTTGGGCCTGTTTCTTTGCTACCAATAAGTCATCATTAGCACAGTCTTTGAAAGAGCCACTCTTATGTCGTCTTTGACTGCCAGACATGAACGTAACTTGTTTTTAATCAAGCACAGTGCTGAGAATCCCTGCTCACAGCGGTATGTAGAAAGAAACATCAGGAGGTTCCGCACACATTTCTTTGCTAAAGCAGGGTAAGAACTCGCCATTGTTGACCAGAATCTTGTCAATGACAAACTATCGAAAGTATCTATCTATATCTATAAAAACTATCTTTTGCAGTTAAGTCATTGACAAAGTCAACGAATTCGTCTTGTAATTCATCTGGAAGTGATCTAGGGTCCATCTTCAATGGATTTGGAATGAGATGGCAATCTATAAGTCTGTGATATCAGGAAAATAGTTATCCAACTCTTGACTGAGATAAACCAAGTGCTTCTGAATGAGAACACTGACCTCATCCACATAATTTTTGCACAGAGCTGACAAGCTGTCACTCATATTCTCAAAAACGTAATACCGACCCACTTGGACTTTTTCTTGCCAAAGTTTGAGTTTCATTTGAAAAGCTCGCAGCTTGTCGACAAAATCAATCACAGTTGCCGAGTAACCTTGAAATGATCTGTTGACTGCTTTGATGCGAGAAAATATATCATTGAGATAAGCCAGCTTCGTGATCCACCTGTTATCTGACAGCTTTTTGACAAACATCTTTGTTTTTTCTTTCTCATTCCTGTCAAATAATTATTTCAGTTCCTCCTTTAACCCCTTCACGCCCAGATCTTTCCATTGCTATAAAAAATCGTATATTATTAGCCATAAAATTACGAAAAGTCACTTAATATACCAAATTAGTTAGTTGACGAGGATACTAAACAGGTCATATCTATTACTTATTGCTTATATTTACTAAAAATCGCCTAATGGTACCCAAATTACAATGAAAATTACGTTCTGGGTCTCAAGGGGTAAATGCCGCAAGTCGAGCCACTACGTTACCCCTCGATAACCATCTTACTTCTGTATGAAAAAGGAGTGACTCTTCCTCAGCATTAAGTTCCTGACACAAAAGACGCAGCATCCTTGTGTTCAACAAGTTTTTATTCAACGTGTTTTTGATAAAGTTGACCATGGCTACAACATCGTCAAATACGGTTTTGAGGTCTGGAGGTAGGGTCTTCACAGCTAATGTGTAGCGGTGAATCATACAATGCATCTTGCAATGCATCTTGCTTGCGTTGGGGTTGGCTGTTTTCACCCTTGCTTGGAATCCAGACCGACAGCCTATCATTGCAGGGGCACCATCTGTTGTACATCCTACGATATTTATCCAAGAAAGCCCTTCTTTTTCAAAAAAGATGGACACAGCTTCAAAGATGTCTTCTCCCGTCGCTGTAGATTCCAGAGGGTGACAAATTAAAAACTCTTCTTTAAAGTCTGGATATTTTATATACCTCGTGTAGGCAAGCAGCTGGGCACAATATGATGTCAGTTGATTCATCAAGTTGAATTGCAAATATGCCTAGAGGAGCTTCCTTCATTTCCGCAATGCCTTGATGCGTGATAGCCTCTGATAAGTCGCATATTCTTCGATGCATAGTATCATTTGACAATGGCATTCTCCTCGAAGAAGCAACCAACAATATCTTTGCAGCATGGCAAGACAAATGTTTCAGCTATTGTGTGGGGCTTTTTATGTTGTGAAACTCTCAGGGAAACCATAAGCGAGGCACGAAGGCTAGCTACATTTTGTTTATGTACCTGACCGCTATGATCAAGTCGGATACGCTTGAGAGCAAGTGCCTGCCTCTTTAAATAGGACGGGTCAGAAATCTTCATCAGAAACTTCAGGATGACAGCTGGAAAAATGTCGCTTGAGGAGGCTAGGTTTCATGGATCCTTCTGAAAGAACTTTATGGCAGATCACACATTGTGGCAAATCCTTGTCCTGCTTGTTCAGAGCTGTGAAGCCAAACTTAATATAGGTTCGCATTTATTCAACACCGAAGTATTTTTAGAAACCTGTCACGTACCCCCAAAATTCCTCTCACGTACCCCTGGGGGTACGCGTACCCTAGGTTGAGAACCCCTGTGCTAATCCCTCGGTCACTCCTCGAATCCCTATGCCTCCCCCGTCTCCTATAGCCTGGTTGTGGGGTGGGTATGAGTAGCGAAAAAGTGGGAAGGCGAATGATACTTGAAGAAAACTTCCCCTTTTCATTGTGGGTCAACTGTATATTGTTATCAGAGAAAAATTTTCGCAACTTTTACCATGTGGCATGGATCACTGTCCTGAAGAAAGGAAACGTTCTCATGTGTCTCGTAAAGTGGAAACATACGACTTTCCAACACATTCACATATAGCGCAGCGTTCATGTTCACATTTTAATCTAAAAAGTACAAAACACCAGTTCCCTTTCCACCACTGAAACAGCCCCATACCATCACACCCGCTGGAAACTTCACTGTCTCCACCGTGTATTTACTGTCGAAACGATCGCGCACAATTTTTTGTCTTTTAAAGATTGTTTTGAAGGCACTCACGTCACTTAACACTACCCTGCGCTTGTCTTCTGATGGAGCCTACAGTGTTCATGCTTCTTGCACATTTCGAGCCGCTGCTTCTTCATTTCATCAGTAAGGAGAGGATTGTGAGCGGCACGACGAGAACGCAACTTGAGATTTTTCTGAAATCGATGCTGAATTATTCGCACTGACACCTCTCCCATCACATCGGCGTGTATCCCCTTCAGTTCCTTGGCTGTGACAAGAAGGTTTTTCTTTACAGCATCTGTTCCAGCATCTTGTCAGTCC
This sequence comes from Chionoecetes opilio, assembly GCA_016584305.1. NCBI lineage: Eukaryota > Metazoa > Arthropoda > Malacostraca > Decapoda > Majidae > Chionoecetes > Chionoecetes opilio. Next base: position 81,369 of record JACEEZ010005652.1, on the reverse strand, counting down.
TTGTGTGTGTCTTCCTCTTCCTCCCTGTCCCCCTTCTTCCTCTCCGGAGTGGTGTCTGTCCCGAGCATAGTGGCAACATTCTTGACACGACGAATAGCTGTCTCTGATCTTCCCAATCTTCTTCTAATTTTACGTTTGCTGAGTCCTTCACCAACTAAAGTCATAACCATGTATTTTTCCCCCATGGTCAGCCAGGTAGGACCCACTTTGCAGCCCAAAATAAAGTGTCAGCAGTGTAGCAAGAAGCAAGTGATATCATCAAAACTCAAGAGCGGGAGAGGGGCGCGCAGGGTAACCTTACACCTTCCCACTAGCCCTGAGTGGCGACTACTAATTATCAGTCGTCTTTTAAATTTGACACTTAGGGCTACACACTAAGAAAAAATGGTGCAGGAAAGGTGTAAATTTGACATTTAGGGTGCAAAATCCGCTTGCCGGGCGGAAGGTGCAATTTTGCATCTCTAAAGGTACTTTTAGGATGCAAACATAAAAAGGTGCAAAACTTACACCTTTCTTAATACTTATACAAGGCGGATGGGCCAGGGAAATATATTAAATATTTTTCTGTTATTATTATCATTATTATTATTATTATCATTATTATTATTATCATTACTATATATTTTTTGTATTTCTATTATCCTCATTATTATCAATATCATTATAATTCATCATTGATATTTATATCATTATCATTATTATTTTTTTCATTATAATTGATATTATCATTATTATTGTTATTATTATCAACATCATTTTATAAATTCTTATTATCATCATTATCATCATAATTGATATTATTGTTACTATTTTATCTATTATAAATATATATGGTATAATTGATATTAATGATAATAATATTACTATTGTGTATTGGTAGTATACTATAGTGATTGAAACAATAATAATAGTTTTATTGAAAACTACAATAATAATAATGATGTAATAACACAAATAATAATAATTAAAACACTAATACTAATTATTACAATAATAACAACAGTGATAAAGATAGTCATGAAAAAATTGAGTGGTGAAAATAGTATTAATAATAATGAAAATAAGAGCATTTCCGACTATAACAAATAATAATTATCAATATTATTAATAATATGATTACAGTTATCATTAATATATATTATGCTTGCAGCCTATGTTGATCTCAAGAAGGCGTTTGACTCAGTGCATCGTGAGTCACTCTGGGATCTTCTGCGACTTCGAGGGATTCCTGCAAGGACTATTGGTTTGATAACTGGTCTGTATTATGGGACTGAGAGTGCTGTGAAGTGTGGAGCAGGTGTATCCAGCTTCTTTCCTGTGAATACATGAGTGAGGCAAGGGTGCGTCCTTGCCCCATCACTTTTCAACACTTGTATGGACTGGGTATTGGACAAGGTTGTAGATCAAAGTGATTGTGGAGCATCCGTCAGCAACACCAAGATCACCGATCTTGTTTTTGCCGATGATGCAGTAATCTTTGCTGAGTCGCTGGAGGTCCTGGTGATGGCTCTCGAGGCGCTGCACGGGGAGGCAAAGCCTTTGGGACTTGGTCTCCTGGCTCAAGACCAAGGTCCAGGTGTTTGGAGACTTACTAGATGAAGCAGTACAGTCTGTTCATGCGTGTGGCAAGGACATTGAGATCTTGGAAAGTTTTACATACCCTGGTAGCGCAGTCCATAATGACGGCGGGTCACGTCAAGAAGTCTTACGGCGGATTGGCATAGCCCACGGTGTTATGGACTCGCTCAGCGGGAATATTTGGCGTTGTCGGTACCTGTGCAGGAGGACAAAGATCCGGATCTTCAAGTCGCTTGTGATCCCTGTCTTATTCTATGGTTGTGAGACATGGACACTAAATACTGACTTGAAGAGACGAATCAATGCCTTTGGTAATAAGTGTCTTCGCAGAATCATGGGGTATCGCTGGGATGATAACGTGTCAAATCAGCGATTGCACCGTGAGACTGAATCGAGGCCTATTACCTGCATAGTCCGTCAGCGCCAACTTCGGCTATATGGGCATGTGGCACGCTACCCTGAAACCGATCCTTCTCATCGGGTTGTATCTGTAAGAGACAATCCGGCGTGGAGGAGGCCAAGGGGGCGCCCACAAGGCTCGTGGCTGGGGCAAGTTGATGTTTCTTGTCGAGAGCTGCTTGATATGGGAAAGGAGCCTGCATGGGAACTCGCGCGTGGTGACCCACGGGAGTGGCGTCGTAGGGTGGGCGAGGCGATGCGCCCCCCGGCGTATGCCCCTAATGATTGATTGATTGATTAATATTATTATAATTATTATTACTTGCCGCGACATTTGACTTTTTTTTGACATTAATTATTATTATTATTATTATTATTATTATTTTTATTATTATTAGTCTACTACTATTATTGTGCTTATTATCATCATCATTATCATTATTGTTATTCTTTTTTTTATAATCATAATTATTATTATTGTATATATATAATATAAAATCATTATATATTATATAAATTATATATATATATATATATACATATAATCATTATCATCGAAGACCTGATGGCCCCCCCATCTATTATTATAACTTAATATTATCATTAATACCACCGACATTATTATTATTATTATTATTATTATTGTTAAGTATTGTGTTATCTTTTTATGAAAAATGTATTGCATGGTACCTATAGAAATATTATTTACTCAAATAACTGAGCTTGAGATAAAACATAACTTGTATGACTGCACTAAATGTTGATTGGATTTACTTTAAAACAAGACAATGTTGATGATGTGTTCTCACAGTGAAAGGATGAATGAGAAGTGATTGCTACTCCTGTTTTAGGGCAAAACTATTGTCGCTCAGTATGTATTTGAATGGAAGTGATAGAGATAAGTACGTACTTGTCTGATGTCTGATGACTTATGAATAAAATTATGGATTTATGAGCTAGACCACCGTGCCTAAATATTACTGACTAAAATAATCCAGAAACTCAAATGAATGGTAACCATGAGAGAGAGAGAGAGAGAGAGAGAGAGAGAGAGAGAGAGAGAGAGAGAGAGAGAGAGAGAGAGAGAGAGAGAGAGAGAGAGAGAGAGAGAGAGAGAGAGAGAGAGAGAGAGAGAGAGAGAGAGAGGGAGGGGAGGGAGGGAGGGAGGGAGGGAGGGAGGGAGGGAGGGAGGGAGGGAGGGAGGGAGGGAGGGAGGGAGGAGGTGAGGGAGGGAGGGAGGGAGGGAGGAGGAGGGGAGGGGAGGAGGGAGGGAGGGAGGGAGGGAGGAGGGAGGGAGAGGAGAGAGAGAGAGAGAGAGAGAGAGAGAGAGAGAGAGAGAGAGAGAGAGAGAGAGAGAGAGAGAGAGAGAGAGAGAGAGAGAGAGAGAGAGAGAGAGAGGAGAGAGAGAGAGAGAGAAGAGAGAGAGAGAGGAGAGAGAGAGAGAGAGAGAGAGAGAGAGAGAGAGAGAGAGAGAGTTTATTTAGAACGCCATCATGCTGTTGTTATGGTAACCTAAATATCCAACCTCAGAACTTGTGAAATTTTTTTGTACCGCTTTTTACTATTGAAAACAGCATTGCTAATACAAGTATTAGTTTGTTTTTTATGTTATATAAAAAAAATATTCATGATATAAATAACAGGAGTGAATTTCTTTATAATAATAAATATTATCATTCTATTTATCGCACGGGTAAGTATACCTCGCTCCTGACATCGGGTCCTCATGTCGATGAGGGCTCGACGGCAGTCCATGAAACTGAACACGTAACTATCCCGGGTGTTGGGCGCCCCACGCACGATCGTGTACACTATGGAAAATGTCCAGTTCCTGCAACTGCGCTTTACAAGTAAGCGGAGAGTTGACAGATGGGGATATTTTCACCATATTAATAACCAATAAGCTTGATCAGCCAAAATAAAACCGTAGCGTTAGAGCGTCGATTTCTTTGTGGTGACTGTATGTATATATATATATATATATATATATATATATATATATATATATATATATATATATATATATAGTATATATATATATATATATATATATATATATATATATATATAATATATATATATATATATATATATATATATATATATATATATATATATTATATATATATATATATATATATATACATATATATATATATATATATATATATATATATATATATATATATATATATTATATATATATATACATCAAGCGCGCCAAAGCATTGTTCGCGACATCATGACACAGCGCTTCCATACGGGAATTCAAAAAATGTACTCTATGGCAGCCTACTGACTTCCGAGAGAGATATCTTACAAATGGCAGCTTGTTTAAGGCACGGGCAGTCCATCAAGACCGTTGAGGAATGTTCAGATGCCACTTGTCAATTATAGACGAAGCATTTTAAAAAGTATCGCCTTCCTTCCCGCGAGTAATTTGAACAGACGCGCGTTGGTATGACAATCATTGTTTTCATAATGAGTGGCAAGAAAGACCTAACAAAAGAGCAAATTAAAGTTATTGTATCTCTACACAAGGCAGAGAGGCCAGTGGAAGAAATATCAAGGATTGTGGATGTTACGAGGAGATGTGTGCATAAGTGGGTGGAATGTTTCACGGTGGGTTGCATCGTCGGGACAGCCGCGACACCATAACAATATAAGTGGCCAGGGCGAGGATGTAAAACATCAGCAAGCACCCTAAATGTCATGCAACGTCAAGTGGATGCCCATCCTCAATTAAGAGCAAGAAAAATATTGCGATATGACTTTTACATCCTCGCCCTGGCCACTTATAATGTTCTGGTGTCGCGGCTGTCGCGACGATGCTTTCCACCGTGAAACTTTCCACCCACTTATGCACACATCTCCTCGTAACATCCACAATCCTTGATATTTCTTCCACTGGCCTCTCTGCCTTGTGTAGAGATACAATAACTTTACTTTGCTCCTTTATTAGGTCTTTCTTGCCACTCATTATGAAAATAATGATAGTCATACCAACGCGCGTCTGTTCAAATTACTCGCGGGAAGGAAGGCGATACTTTTTAAAATGCTTGGTCTATAATTGACAAGTGGCATCTGAACATTCCTCAACGGTCTTGATGGACTGCCCGTGCCTTAAACAAGCTGCCATATGTAAGCTATCTCTCTCGGAAGTCAGTAGGCTGCCATAGAGTACATTTTCTGAATTCCCGTATGGAAGCGCTGTGTTATGATGTCGCGAACAATGCTTTGGCGCGCTGTGTATGTATGTATGTATATATATATATACATATATGTATATATAATATATATATATATATATATAATACGATATATATATATACTATATATATATAATATAATATACTATATATATATATATATATATATATATATACGTATATATATATATATATATATATAATACTATATATATATTATATATATATATATATATATAGTATATATATTATATATATATATATATATATACGTATATATATTCTTGACTTTGACTTGACCGCTTTGCTCGGGACAGACACCACTCCGGAGAGGAAGAGGGGGACAGGGAGGAAGCGGAAGACACACACAAGAACTGACAAGATGCTGGAGCGTGAAGTAAAGAAAAAACCTTCTTGTCACAGCCAAGGAACTGAAGGGGATACACGCCGATGTGATGGGAGAGGTGTCAGTGCGAATAATTCAGCATCGATTTCAGAAAGATCTCAAGTAGCTTTCTCGTCGTGCCGCTCACAAACCTCTCCTTACTGATTAAATGAAGAAGCAGCGGCTCGAAATGTGCAAGAAGCATGAACACTGTAAGCTCCATCAGAAGACAAGCGCAGGGTAGTGTTAAGTGACTTGAGTGCCTTCAAAACAATCTTTAAAAGACAAAAAATTGTGCGCGATCGTTTCGACAGTAAATACACGGTGGAGACAGTGAAGTTTCCAGCGCGTGTGATGGTATGGGGCTGTTTCAGTGGTGGAAAGGGAACTGGTGTTTTGTACTTTTTAGATTAAAATGTGAACATGAACGATGCGGTGTATGTGAATGTGCTGGAAAGTCGTATGTTTTCACTTTACGAGACACATGAGAACGTTTCCTTCCTTCAGAACGGTGATCCACATGGTAAAAGTTGTGAAAAAAATTGTTGTCTGATAACAATGTACAGCTGACCCACAATGAAAAGGGGAAGTTTGCTTCAAATATCATTCACCTTCCCACTTTTTCCGCTACTCATACCCACCCACAACCAGGATATAGGAGATGGGGGAGACATGGGGATCGAGGAGTGACAGAGAGATTAGCAGGACGATAAAGAAAATGAAAGAAATGAAAGAAAACTCCTCATCCCGTCTTTCTGACTACATGCGGAAGACAGTTACTTTTATAAAGTATCCTCTCTATCTCCTCTGATTTTATATATTTTGTTATATTCTTATCTTCCTATTATTGATATCATTATAATTTACATTGGCATTAGCATTATTAATGTTATTATCAATGGCATGATTCATCATTCATTATTCTTCCTACCTTCTCCTTCTTCCTCCTATATGACAGCACACATACACACACAGACACATCCTATGTGATCTGATCGGATGCGCTTCCACCTACTGTTCAATAGCTTGGTGGTTTCAAACACTGCTCTAGGTGGAATCCGTTGACGAATAATTGTTTCTGCCCCCCCTCGAACAATGGAAATAGGTATAATATCATGTGGTGTGTTAGATCCCAGCATTACCCAAACTATGATCGGTAACTATGAGCTCGAAGCTCTTTCCGGGAGGGTAAGACCTGGTGATCGCGAGTCCAGATTGCTTAGACAAGATCTTGATTCTTGGGTGAGCGAATGACTGAAACACCCAAGCAAACAAGCAAACACAAGGATTGTGCTGAGGTGACCTTGCTAGACGCTACTTCTAAGAAACAAAACTGTGGTAAATTTTTTACACCCACCTCATACTCGGACACACACACACACACACACACACACACACACACACAGACACAGACACAGACACAGACACAGACACAGACACACACACACACACACACACACACACACACACACACACACACACACACACACACACACACACACACACACACACACACACACACACACACACACACACACACACACACAACGGATTGGTCATGGGCACAATAATATAGATAACATAAAGCCCGCTTAGTTGACAGTCCCTATAAAGAAGACAGTATAAGATAATAAAGGAAGGGGGTAGGGCCAATTGAGTTCGGGAGGTTGTGATGTTCGCTGCACAGTGGTTGGTGGTGAGAATGATAAGAAACAGTACATTTTGATATTTAATGACAGTAAATCGTAGTAGCAAAAATCCACAAGGCCGTAGCAGAGAGACGTGAATGCAAGGCAGGAAGGATGGCGCTTAATGGTTGCACGCCCGACGCCTCCTAAGGTGTCACACGGACACTGAGCCACACCACGGGTTTTCGCAAGATGAAAGAGGGCGTCACCGCACCAGGGGACGGAAACTCAACGCACCAGTGTCTCTGCCTAGGGCGACCTTCACACGAGGATGAGGAGACTGGTGCCCTTAACACTGCCTGTTCCCGTCAGAACCCTCAGACTCCTCTCAGGTCACTCGGACCAAAGCCGTCTGGATGTAAAAGCCTGCGCCAGAGATTGATGACGTCACGGACGGAGTCTGTACGAGGCCACCGAGATGACAAGTTTACTTACCTAATATATGTTTATCAGTATAAAAGATATACTGTTATCTTCGGAAATGTTTGTTCTTTAATATTATCAAATAAAAACCCGTAAAACACACTAAAGAAATGCCATTATGCGACTCTCAAGAAATATGCATGAACTTAAACTCTTCGCCATTTAACATTTTGCTCGAAAACATCTTACATGGAGAATTCAATAGAAGCGGAATTTAGTTAGCTTTCCATTGCTATATTTTGTTTTCTGATAAATGAATTAGCAGCATGCATAGATTAGCGTTAACTAAAGGCACAAGATCATTACCACCTCTCTTAACAATACAACATTGAGTATCATTGAGGAAGAGGGGATAGTTCTGTATTAGGTTTATGCAAGATACTACTGTATACTGGACTTGCTAGTCAGTTTGGGCTATTTCCAGTAGAGACCAATGCCGCGATTCCTGACACTTTCAAACATCACTCCCATTTTCCTTCCTATGGGTTATCAGTAAAAATAATATACTGTTATCTTCGTAAATGTTTGTTCTATAAAATTATCAAATAAGAAACAGTAATATACACTAAAGAAATGCCATTATGAGATTCTGAAAAAATATGCATGAACTTAACATTCACTTAAACTCTTCGCCATTTAATATTTGGCGAGATAACTTTTAACATGAAGCATATCAATAGAAGCGAAATTGTATTTGATTTCCATTGATATATTTCGTTTTTTGATAAATGAATTAGTATCATGCATAAATTAGCGTTAACTAGTAAATGAAATGCGTTACTAGTGTTAGGTCCTCACACTTAGTTGAATTGAAATGCCAGAAACACCTCCGCTTAGGTGGCTCCAGAGGTGGCACCAGAGCGATAGGACAGGTTACATAAATAAGATTATGATCAGAGAAACCCAACGGAGAGAATAGTTTCACAGAGAAAGCAGAAGGGTTAGAAATTAGGAAGAGATTAAAAATGTTGGGCGTGTCTCCAAAGCGGTCAGTAATACGGTTAGGGTGCTGCACCATCTGCTCTAGCTTATTGGAGGACAGAAAAGCTGTAGTCTTGTTCTCCAGGTTGGTGAGTGAAAGAAGATGATAGCCAATGCTGGTGGTGAACATTGAAATCCCGAGGAATGATATTTTCTGCAATAGGAAAATGAGATGAGATGTGCCCCACTTTTGATGTTAAAGAGTCGAAGAATTTTACATAGTACGACGAGTTAGGTGAGAGATATACAGCACATATACATTTAGTACGAAAGTAACCTTGAAGTCAAAGCCAGATAGTAAGTAGATAATTCTAAAAATTCAAGACCGTGGGCACGAGTGCAAGTGCTGTCGTTGCGCACATATACGCAACACCCAGCTTTGGATTGAAAAAGATAATAGAGACAGTTAGAGGAGACATAAAAGGGACTGCTGTCAGTGCTCACAGACAACTGGGTTTCGGTGAGGAAAAGAAGATGAGGTTTTGAGGAGGAGATATGATGTTCCATAGATTGAAAGTTAGATCTCAAACCGCGAAAGTTGCAAAAGTTTAATGAAAGTTAGTGAAGGTATCAAGACACCTCGAGTCGTCACCGTTAAGTCGGTCTGACCTTGGGATATTTATGATCCCCTCCCCAGTTAGGGACTCGAGGTAGGGTGTATGAAAGCCATTATGAATTTTTATTAAAGAGCTAGTGTGAGTAGTAAGAGGAGTTGCTCTCTTGTTACTCTCTTGCGTATATGAGACACTAAGGGATATGGACAAAGACACGGGAAATTCAATGACAAGTCTGCAGCACCCCCTCAACCCCTGTAATTTTCTCCCAGGGAGTATTTCACAATGGCGGCAGGTGTCTGACTATACTCCTTTAACTGCCTACTCACTATAAAATATATATAATATATATTATATATATATATATATATATATAATATATATATATATATATATTATATATATATATATTTATATATAATATATATATATATATATATATATATATATATATTATATATTATATATATATATATATATATATATATATATATATATATATAATATATATTATATAAAATATATATATATATACATACGAGAGGAGAGAGAGAGAGAGAGATAGAGAGAGAGAGAGAGAGAGAGAGAGAGAGAGAGAGAGAGAGAGAGAGAGAGAGAGAGAGAGAGAGAGAGAGAAGAGAGAGAGAGGAGAGAGAGAGAGGAGAGAGAGAGAGAGAGAGAAGAGAGAGAGAGAGAGAGAGAGAGAGAGAGAGAGAGAGGGAGGGGGGGAGGGGAGGGGGATGACTAAAGGGGCACCAAAAAATGTGTACAAATAAGGAATGAAAAGAATGACATCAAGAGAGCTCGACTGTGAAGCGCTGAAGGGAATAACAGTGCAATTTGATCTGTTTTTCACATATTGCAGAAGGAGGTATGATGATGACATTCTCCGGATAGCTATGACGATGGGAGAAAGTGAAACAAACAAGCCGTTGGACAAGATATGAGTGCTTCCTGACAGGTGGAAGTGTGTGTGTGTATGATAGGTGAGAGGGAAAGTGGAATAAATGGAGGGGAAGCACGGCGCTGTAATACACCACTCTGAATATGCATCGTGTTTTACCTACCAGTGATAAAATGTATCTATGTGTGTTTGTGTCAAGTGACAATAGGATAAAAGCCCTGCACACCTCTCTTAACCCCCCCAAAAATAAATTCTCTCTCTCTCTCTCTCTCTCTCTCTCTCTCTCTCTCTCTCTCTCTCTCTCTCTCTCTCTCTCTCTCTCTCTCTCTCTCTCTCTCTCTCTCTCTCTCTCTCTCTCTCTCTCTCTCTCTCTCTCTCTCTCGTCCTTGTTTTCCGATATCTCTCTCTCTCTCTCCCTTCCTCTCTATCGTCCTTGTTTTCCGATATCTCTCTCTCTCTCTCTTTCCTCTCTCTCTCTCTCTCTCTCTCTCCTCTCTCTCTCTCTCTCTCTCTCTCTCTCTTTCCCTTTCATACGCTCTCCTATTTGCTGAGTTTCGCCCCCTCTCTGATCCACTTCCATATCTCCACTTCCATCCCAGGAGTGACAGGCTCGTCCAATAACTTGCATGTCTCTCTCGCCTCGCTGGCATCAAATGAGAGCTTCAGAGAGAACTTCCACTCGACAGACCACTGAGTGAGAAAGGGGCCTCGTGTAGCATGAGAACAAGATGAGTTGAAGTACTCCTTGCAGCTGAGAGAGAGGAGAGAGATGAGAGAGAGAGAGAGAGAGAGAGAGAGGGGAAGAGATAGAGAGAGAGAGAAGAGAAAGGAAGAGAGAGAAAGAGAGAAGAGAGAGGGGAGAGAGAGAAGAGAGAGAGAGAGAGAGGAGAGAGATGAAGAGAAGAGAAGAGAGAGACGAGAGGAGAGCGAGAGCGAGAGCGAGAGAGAGGAGAGGAGAGAGAGGAAGAGAGAGAGAGAGAGAGAGCGAGAGCGAGAGAGAAAGAGAGAGCGAGAGAGGAGAGAGAGAGGGGAGAGAGAGAGAGAGAGAGAGAAGGAGGAAAGGAGAGAGAGAGAGAGAGATAGAGAGAGTATTCAGATTCAGATTCAATGCTTTTATTCACAATTGAATTAATATTTGTGAAGAAGACTGTTTCAGGATCACTACACCAGAGAAGAGGCATCAAATGTGACATATGTCACCAACCATCAACTTGGTGACATCATGTCCTGGGGAAGACGGTGGCAAGTCAAGTTTGCTGCCGAGAAAACCATGGTCATATCACGTTCGAGGGAGGACACTAGGCTACTTGAGGGGAAGCTGAAGTTTGGAGAAGATATCCTTGCCATCAAGGACTCCATCAACATCTTGGGGGTGGAGGTTGTCTCCAGACTCCAGCTTCGACCGTCACCTGGAGACTGTGGCGCGCAAGGCTTCCCTGAGGGTGACACTCTTACGCCGAGAATGGCACCTTCTCGGCGCTGATGGCCTCCTGAGACTGCACAAGACTCAAATGAGACCCGTCATGGAGTACAGTCCCCTCACCTGGATGAACAGTGCCCGGTGCCATCTGTCACTGCTGGACAAGGTGCAGAGGCGTGCTGAACTTCTCATACCCCAAGCCGACGGCCAACAGTGGGCGAGACATCAACCGCGGCAACAGTGGCAGCACCAGCAGTGGCAACAACAACAACAGCTGCAGTAGCAACAACAACAACAACAGCAACATCATATTTAGCAGGAGCAGCAGCAGGACGATACCTGCTTCCAGCTGGACAGCCTGGAGCACAGAATGAAAGTTGGTGCCCTCACAAGGTTGCACAAGGTCCACGTATAGCACTCTTCACACCTCGCAGCACGTCGAGTCCCGTGAAGAAGCTCTGAGCGCACTACGAGAACGATAGTGTCAGGCGATCTCCTCTTCGAAGCCCTGAGGATCCACACTGCGACGTGCCAGCAGGCCCTTACCTGGGCCACAGCAACACTGTGGAACGCCTTCACGGCTGAGGTGGACGTCAGAGCCTTGATCACTCAGCAGGTGAAGGTAACATCCCACAGATAGTGCTGCACACCCCCGCCTTTGTGCTTCAAAATGTGTACATACATGTGAGCAGTTAGTGTATTACAATATGCTTGTGAAAAGACACAAATGAACACAACACGAACTTAATTAATATTAATTTAGATTTTATTATTTAAAATTTTTTTTATTAACATTTAACTTAGTTTATTACTTATATTTTTGTGTACATGCGCACACTATATCTGTTAATATTTCCTTAGTGACTAAGCTTTAAAATATATGCTGAGAACATGACAGAGAACATTTTAAGCACATATGGTCATGCCTCTGCCCCAATCCATGTGTGGAAACTGGCTCCATACAGTTGTTATTGTTTAAATGAAAAAAAAGAGCGAGAGAGCGAGAGAGAGAGAGAGAGAGAGAGAGAGAGAGAGAGAGAGAGAGAGAGAGAGAGAGAGAGAGAGAGAGAGAGAGAGAGAGAGAAGAGAGAGAGAGAGAGAGGAGAGGAGAGAGAGAGAGAGAGAGAGAGAGAGAGATCCATAATTGTACAGTAAAAATAGATGCCTCACAATGCTTTCAATACCTTGCCATTGTGTTGGAAAGTTTGCTCAGTGATGGAGGTCACTGAAGGAATCACACAAGTCTCTCGAGGGGGAAAAAAACACGGCCGGGGAAGATGTATATAGTCTTTTTTTTCATGTTTTTTCCAAAGTGGTCGAACGATATCATGTAGTTGATAGCTCTGACCACTACTGTTGTAACCATACCAATGTAGTCATTGTCTAATGTTAAATGTTTAGTAAGGTCAGCAGTAGTTAAAGGAGTCGAAGCGAATAGAAAAAAAATAGGTCGTAATATGTTAGCTTAGCAACGGTGTGTCGTCATGACTACCACATTCTGAAAGCATCTTGTGGCAGATGTGATTTATTGAAGGAAAAATTACCGTGATTCTAATACAAAAAGAAAATCTGTGTCTGCGTGTCTGTCTCTTGGTATGAAAAATGAATGAAGTAGTAGTGTTAAGGGATAGGTATTGATATGATAGGTATAGGTGTGGGACATTGTATTAACAGGTTTCATCCAGTTATATATTGCTGGGTCGGTTAGTTAAGTGAGAGGTCAGTAAGTTTAACTCCATCTCCTGTAAATAGATGGTAACATAATGGATATTTACATTAGTTATATATATTGAGTAGATATATAATTATTTTCTTCAATAATAAAAACATTATTATATAGTATATATATATATGTATGTGTGTGTGTGTGTGTGTGTATGTAGATTTACACAATTATACTACCTCAATTACCGTGGCATATCTATCCTATCCTCACAATACCCACACATTAACTTTCCAGCGTAAGCAGTGAAGTGTGTTCATGAAGTGTACCTTTACTCATCATAGCTACCAAGGTGAGTTGTGAGCAATTATACTCACCAGAAAGGTACTTCACCAGAACAGTAGCATATGGAATATATATTACAACATATGAATTACATTATATGAATATATAAAAAAACAAAAAATGTATTACAACATCAACATTGAGGGAGAGAAGTTAAAGGAGGGAAGATAAAAAATAATAAAATAAGAAAGAGGAAAACTAAAGAATGTTAATTTACTTGAAGCATACCAGAGGAGAAAAAATAAACAAACCAGCAGAAAGATAAACAGAGTAAAAGTAAATCATTAGTTGAAGTATGGGTGAGAGGGGTAGGAGGAGGA
>JACEEZ010005652.1:27500-62500 GCA_016584305.1 Chionoecetes opilio | reverse complement strand
TTCGTGAATACTATTTGCTTCAATTGAACATAATACGTTGGTGTATTGATAGTAGGTATGGATTGATAGTGTCATGAATCACGGTACCCATATTTGTTCATTTATTAACAACATTTAAGGAGTTATGGAATATATCTCTGTTTGTATGTGAATATGTGTGTGCGTGTGCGTGTGCGTGTGCGTGTGCGTGTGTGTGTGTGTGTGTGTGTGTGTTATAACTATAACTGTAAATATTTTTTTTTAAATATGGTGGGTATTGACAAATTTAAGATATCTATATTTATATCATTGGTGATAATATCTACTATATTTATAATTGTTATATTATTATTTCACTGCCATTTGTGTTTACATTATAAATAATAATAAAAAACAATAATTGTTATTTTTATCATATTATCATCATGTTATTATTATTTATTTTATCATGAAAAATATATGTGAGGAGCTGCAAAGCTTGATAATATCACATTCTTATTCATACCGACGATAATAACGTTGCGACGGAGGGGATGTTCCAGTGTTTTGTAGTCTTGTTTTCGATGGTGTGGTTAGTTGGAGCGTGTGGGTGGTGCGACGGTCGGTCACCCACAGGCTATTCATAGATCGGCTTGTTGTAACGTCAGGTCTTGCCGTGATAAATTATCCACGGGACATTGTGATACAGATGAGGCTCGAAAAAAACGTTTGCAAAAAAACAGAGAATGATGGGTGGCGGTGAGGTGATGGAGGGAAAGCCTTTAAGGGTGGGCTGCCTACTACATGTTAAGGCAAGGACAAGGATTATGAGAGAGAGAGAGAGAGAAGAGAGAGAGAGAGAGAGAGAGAGAGAGAAGGAGAGAGAGAGAGAGAGAGAGAGAGAGAGAGAGAGGAGAGGAGAGAGAGAGAGGAGAGAGAGAGAGAGAGAGAAGGAGGAGTAGAGAGAGAGAGAGAGAGAAAGAGAAAGAGAAAGAGAGAGAAGAGAGAGAGAGAGAGAGAGACGAGAGAGGAGAGAGAGAGAGGAGAGAGAGAGAGAGAGAGAGAATAATTATGTTTGTGGGCATTTATGTATATGTGTGTTTGCGTATGTGTGCGTGCACGCGCCAGAAGTTAATGTTTGCTGTATGCAGAAAGAGCATTAAAGAGTTTGCCATTAAATTATACATTTCCTTAGAAGCTGCAGCTCCTTTTGTTGACCTACCGCTCTTTTCATCATGCTTCCTGGGGCCGGATGTTCGAACGTTCGTAACGCGTCTCTAAGATCATCTTTGCACTTAGATTGATTTTGGAACGTTCGTAAAGCATTTAGAGGTATTTTCAAACGATCTTTGCGAACATCCATCCGCCATATTTGTTCGTTTTTCCACCGTAGTGCTAAGGTTGCTGAAGAGCACTCACACACTTGTTCGTAGGGTTGCATGATGAAAGTTTTTCTAATATACAAGCCATATAAAGTTATGTTATTAGTTGTTTATTTCATGTTGAGTTGTTTATGGTTGGTCAGGACGTTGTAGGGGGAATGTGAAGGGTGCAATGAATGGTATGCTGCCGAATGCCTATAGGTAGCTGGAATGAGTGAAGTGCAAATAAAAAAGAAATGTGTCTTGTGCTAGAAGTGTATAGAGAAGATGATATGGGAGAGGAAGATGCGGGAAGTGAAGGAGGAGAATAGGAGACAAGGATGAGATGGAGAGAATGAGTCAAGTGAAGGATACGGATGGACTAGCAATACAGGGAGTTTCGTACACAAGTTGTTTCGTACCCAGGTTTTGTTAGTTGTTTCGTACACTAATTTTGAGTTTTTTCGTACATACCTGGTGTGTCGTTTTGCAACTCTAGTCATCAAGTTGAACTCTGAGCTGAGTGTACGAAACGACTATAGTTTCATATAGACTACGAAACAACTTTTAGGTCTACGAATGATCGAATCTACTGGTGTACGAAACAACTTGTGTACGAACTGACTGCATCCTCCTCTCATCAATGCTATGGAAAGGCAAAGATAAGAGACATTCGAGCACCGGTGTACTAGTGCGTGGAATGCATGTATACTGTAGGTGGAAAAGGGAAATACATAAAGGTATAAGTGCAGTTTGATGTTTAGACCAATACAATACAACACAACCAATCGGTGGTGTTAAGTATCCTGAACGTTTCGCTCTTATTATAAGGAGTATTTCTAACCCACACAAAAGCTGTCGGAAATGAAAAAAATAACACAAAGGGATCTGGGGGGGCGACCCCCCCCCCTCAGTGAGGTTAGGTTACGTAATCAATGCCCGGGTTAGACTAGTAACTAGCAGGTGGTTTTGGGGGGCGTAGACCCCCCAGTTATGTCAGAAAAGTATTGGTCAAAAGGGAGTATTGGTTGAAACTGCATATTTACCTAAAAGAGTGTGCAGAGGATAAAGGAATGTGTGATTTGTGGGCAGGAATGTCTGAGAAGAGTACGTAGGTATACACTTTAATAGTAGAGTATTGGTCAATAGGGAGTATTGGTTGAAACTGCATATTTACCCAAAACAGTATGTAGAGGATAAAGGAATATGTGATTGGTGGGCAAGGATGTCTGAGAAGAGTAGGTACAGAGAGAGAGAGAGAGGAGAGAGAGGAGAGAGAGAGGAGAGAGAGATGAAGAAGAGGAGAGAGAAGAGAAGAGAGGAGATGAGAGAGAAGAAGAAGAAGAGAGGAGGGAGAGAGAGAGAGAGAGAGGAGAGAGAGAGAGAGAGATGGAGAGAGAGAGAGAGAGAGAGAGAGAGAGAGAGGAGAGAGAGGAGGAGAGGAGAGAGAAGAGAAGAGAGGACGAGAGAGAGAGAGAAGAGAGAGAGAGAGAGAGAGTTGATACAAAAATAAACACGTAAAAAGGGTTACGATAAATTCTTACATGTATCGTACATATTGATAGAAAGCCACGTTCTCCATTCTGTAATTTTTGTCTTCTTGTCCTAACTAAAGTATTTTGGTGTTCTCACATTTCTTTGTCGAGACATTCTTACTTTTAATGATTTTTCGTTGTCGTTCGAGGCTGCAGATCGCCACCGTATGTGTATCCCCACTGGATCGAGGGGGGAGGGCATTCAGGGGATATGGTACAGCTGGGATATTTGGGCAACACTGTCACTATTGTTATTTCTGCATGCACTTTATTAATCAGATATTTCAACATCTACATACTGTTTCTTTTAGTCAAGATATTTTATAATTGTTGGTTATCACTATGTGAAGTAAATTAGCAGTTCGATAGGTTGCTTGATTTTGTATTTCCTATCAATATGTTAATGTTGATGTTGCTTGATCTAGCAAAGTGCATACAAGTTCATCTAATCGAAAGACCTTTCATGAGACTGATAACTTCACTTTCCTCAGGAGTACTCGTGTCGTGTGGGCTGATTGTGTCAGTCCACTCACCTGAGAGAATATTTTGTCTCTCCCCTCCTCTCTCTCTCTCTCTCTCTCTCTCTCTCTCTCTCTCTCTCCTCTCTCTCTCTCTCTCTCCTCTCTCTCTCTCTCTCTCTTTCATTATATCTCTTCTCTGTAACTGTCTCTCTTTGTCTCTTTCTCTTCATTTGCCTGAAAAGTTCTGCTTATTATAAAGGCTGGCCTTCTAAGTTGTAAACAAACATTATTGTATTTATGCGACTATTATAAAATGTTTCAAAATGTTTGTTTTCTCTCTCTCTCTCTCTCTCTCTCTCTCTCTCTCTCTCTCTCTCTCTCTCTCTCTCTCTCTCTCTCTCTCTCTCTCTCTCTCTCCTCTCTCTCTCTCTCTCTCTCTCCCTCTCTCTCTCTCTCTCATCTCTCTCTCCTCTTCCTCATCTCTCTTCTCTCTCTCTCTCTCTCTCTCTCTCTCTCCCTCTCTTCTCTCTACACACACACACAGACGATACAGTGGTACTATGCAGTAGTGAGGCAAACACGAAACAGGCACTAACAGCTCTTCATAGTTATTGTTCCGAGTGGAAATTAAAAGTTAATGGTAGTAAGACTAAAATTGTAGTGTTTAGCCGGGGTCAAGTACAAACAAGTAATTACAATTTCAAATTTGGTGGTGAGGAATTAGAGGTAGTTAGCGAGTATAAATACTTAGGTATATTGTTTAATTATAATGGGAGGTTTAGGAAGGGGGAGTTGGAATTAAAGGAACAAGCAACGAGAGCTTTGTACGCGCTAATTGGCACCTCACGCAAATATGACTTGCCAGTTGACATTCAAATTGAATTGTTTAACACTATGGTTGTACCCGTATTAACATACGGTTGTGAAGTCTGGGGTGATAATATCATACGGGAGGTAGAACTATTACAAATGAAATTTCTGAAACATATTTTGTATGTACACAGATATACTAGCAGCTATATTGCATATGGAGAACTAGGGGTGTATCCACTTGAAATTACTATTAAGTGTAGGATGATTCATTACTGGTCTAAATTGATTATGGGAAAACAAACAAAATTAAGTTATGTAATGTACAACTATTTATTGCAGCTACACACAAGTGGTGTTTATATATCGCCATGGCTAGAATGTATAAGGAATATATGAATTGAGTGTGGTTTGCCAGTAGTGTGGATGACGCAAACTATTAACAACCCAAAATGGTTTAGGAAAGCGGTAGAACAGAAATTAAAAGATATATGGATAACAACTTGGTAACAAGCATGGTAACAAATGTAACAAGCAGAGGCATTTGCAGTAGTTATATGATGTATAAAGAAGTTTATGGGATTGAAGAGTATTTAGCCATACTAAATAAAACTAATCGTATCTCTCTAACTAAATTCCGCACAGGAAATAATCAGCTGCCAATTATTACTGGAAGACATAGTCAAATAAGCAGGGAAGAGCGTTATTGTACTCAATGTAATGACGGACAACTAGGAGACGAATATCATGTTCTGTTGCAATGTCAAAATGAGGAAATTATTCAGTTAAGAACCAGATACATACCAGAGTATTACAGGTTACACCCAAATCACTCTAAATTTACAATGCTGATGCAGAACAAAAATGTAATAATATTAACAAATTTAGCACAATTTGTAAATACTTTGATTAGGCTGTTTAGATGATAATTCGGTTATGAATGTGTATATATATTACACAGGAGCTGTGTTCCATACTTTTTATAAAGTCTGAGCAAATAAATATATTCTATTCTATTCTATTCACACACACACACACACACACACACACACAACACACGGTATATATATATATATATATATATAGATAGATATATATAATATAGATATGTAATTATATATAATATATATATATATATATATATATATATATATATATATAATATATATATATATATTATTATAAGATATAGATATATAATTATATATATATATATAGATATATAATTATATATATATATATAAGATATATAATTATATATATAGATATAGATATATAATTATATATATATATTAGATATAGATTATAATATATATTATAATTATATATATATTATAATTATATATATATATAATTTATATATATATATATAATATATATATATATATATATATATCATATATATCTATATATATATATATATATATATATATATATATATATTATATATATATATATATAACATTACAAGGAACAACAGTCAGTCCTCAACCCACAGCTCAGCAAAGTAAAACAATTACCGCCTTACCTGTGTTCACACATACTGGGACGCCTCGCCATTGACAAGGAGCTGCGCAGCTTGGTCTGGGCTGTCGCCGTTGGTGTGGGAAATGAAGGTGGTCATCGGGTGTGTCTCCACAGTAACTGGGACCTCAGTCCTGATGGCAACTTCTCTGTTAGTAGACAGCTGTCGGTTGACAGACCTAACCGAGGCCTCGCCACCGCCACCCGCCTGGAGAAGGGTCCCTTGTGTGTCATTGCCGTTGCAGGTCCTCTCTGATCGCCACTGACCAATGCGGTCCGTGGAGGGAGGCTGCTGGAAGCATGGCAAAACAAGCTGGAACTCTTTGCGGAAGTTTTCGTTGAGCCAAGCGTACAGGAAAGGGTTGTAGCAAGTAGAGGACATGGCCACCACGTGGGTTATAAAGAAGCACAGGTTGTAGTAGCTCCAGGTGCTAGCCGGTGCGTAGTAATCGCCCACCAGGTGCACCACATTCATGGGCAGCCATGACACGCCAAAGATTGTCACCATTGCAATAAGCATCCTATTGGTGCGCCGCTTCCTCTCTCGATCCACCTCCTCCTGCTTAGAGCTCTTGCTGCCTGGTTTTACTCGCACTCGCTCGTTCATGCGGTTGGAGATCTTGCCGTAGCAGATGAGAATAATGATAAAAGGAACCACAAACTGCATGATGGCCGTAAATCCGCTGAACACTTGCCTGATGGATTCCGATGGCCAGAGTTCCTCGCAGTAAGAGCGATCCTGGTACTCTACCATACCCATGTAGAAGGCGTAGGGGAGCGTGGCGGAGATGGAAAACAGCCAGATGCTGACAATTATCATGTAACAGACGGGGAGACGGAGTCGAGGCCGGAATGGATAAATTATAACAAAGAAACGGTCGATAGCGATGGACATAAGTGTGAGGGTGGACACGTACACGCTGGTGCCCTGGGCCATGGTGACCATATGGCATAGCAGCTCTCCGAACATCCACTCGCCCATGAAGGTATAGAGCGGCGTAAAAGGCACGGCCAACACGCACAGAAGGATATCGGCCAAGGCCAGATTGGTAATGAAGTAGTTAGTGACGTTTTGCATGTGCTTGTTCCGGAACACCACGTAACACACCAGGCAGTTCCCAAACACGCCCAGCATGAATATGGTCAAATATTCAATATAAAAAATAGCTTGAGTTGTAGGGTAAGTGAGGATGTCACTGTCTCTCGGGCTTGAGTTTGTCCAAGACAAGGAGTCGTTGGCATCGAGAATGGTGTTGGACGAAGTAAGGTCTGCTTCCCGGGACCACGTGTTGTTGAGGTCCCTCAGCATCCAGGTCCCGGGAGCCGTTCATGATAGCCAATTTGAGCGTCGGGCTTAAGATGACGGCGGGTGAGGTGATCGAGACCATTATGTCCATCTGTCGACTGTTTTCCTAAATGTTACATTTTATAACGACCAACACGTTGTGTGTGCGTGCGACCACCGTCACAGATCAGTACTTGCGGGACAATCAATTCCCACAGTCGTGAAACTACTAGCTAGCACTTGCGTTCGCGCAACAGGTGTTTTCTTCTGTAGTAAGATTTTGCGACTTTATTCGTATACATGAATATACCAGTCAGTACTGAAAGTATGTGTACACCGTCACGTTGTCTGATTGATAACTTTCTTTTCTAAGTGTTCGGAGGAAGAAAGAGTTCACCCACAGGAATTGATAGACGAGTTTCACGATACGTCTTTCCCCAGTTCTCTCTCGCGGGCAACTGACGCCGACGGGGTGAGGCAGCCGTCCCCAGCAGAGAGCTCACGCTCGCACACCGCAGCCGCTGCAGATGCTGCTGCTCCATTAATAGTCTAAACACACTTAATGAACAGGGATCTGACGACGCACCTGGGATTCATATTTACTATAGATATCTTATTAAGACGTAAATTATTGCAGCTTGACACTGAGCTTCCAATATACGGTGCAGCCTAGAAAGGTGGCTCGTCTTAGGTGTCATTGTTCAGTAATTGTTCTTGCTCCATTCATTAATGAAGAACTGATACGTAAAAAAAAAGTAGATGCGTAATTCAAAGTAAAATTTATTTTGATATCGCCCCGCGATTAATGTAATTAATATACCGCGGGTAAATTAGTGTTAGCGGTAGTTTACGTTAGCATACAACATTCATATCATATACTATGACATTTCCATGTTTCTATCATCTTTCGGTCCATGTCTTTCTTTTCCAATTGTTTCTTGCATGCCTGTACAAAGGGGGGGAGGGAAGAAGGAGAGGAGCCTAGGTCTGTGTTATCTTGATTTATCATATATATATGTAGCTTGTTAGTTATTTGTATGTAGCTCAACCGATACCCTCGTTATAGATAAAAAGGGTATCCTGGTGTCAGCTCTTCATATGTATTCGTATGTATGTAAAAACGCGGTGCACTACTTGTCTTGATTTCCAGACCATCTTAACTTATTGATCGGGATTTGTCACTCACAAAAGCAAGCAGTTACTTTCCCCCTCGAACAAGATGATTGGGTGTTGTGGTGTGTGATGTCCCAGGCTTACCCAAAGATCGGTCCTATGAGCTCTGTAAGTCCCGTACCAGGATTGTGATTGGTGGCGTTTGCCAGATAATATTGCTGCATCTACAAATTGAATAGCAAAATGGCCTCATAAGTGTTATGATAAGTTTTGGATAATGAGCAGCTTTCATGGTTCGTTTTTATTTCAAAATAAATCTTCAGAATAACAAAAAAAAACTTATCTAAATTTAGAAACTAAACTTTAGAAAAAATACAAGCTAAGATATAAATGGATTGCTTTCAATAACCTGGAAAACCAGGAAGGGATAATAATACGTAATAAGGAGCTTTCATTGGCAGGTTCCGCCCCTTTCCATCCAAGCTTCTTGTGTAGCACTTTGACGGCCGCCCATTACCCCTGGTGCTCCAGACCTCAGTGCCGTACTCTGTTCAGCGTGAGCTCCCAAAATTTGATCCACACGACGGTTTCTCTTATTTTGACATGCTGATGATCAAATATGTTTTGACGGAATATCTCGCTAGACATGCGATAAATAGATATGGTGTCATAGATAATCAGATGTTAGAAATTCAATGATGACCTTATAAATCCCCTTGACGGTCATTTCGATGTCACCAACTTAACGGTCGTCTCAGCTCTTAGTTCTGCCCATCTATTTATCATTTTCCTTATTTTCATTTTTCCTTCTTTTCCTATCTATCATTATCATTAGTATTATTATTGATCATATTAATATGAATATGGCTAATATTATTATTATAATAATAATTATTAATATTATTATTATTTTTAATCAATTAAGACAAACTGTATACCAGTACCTGGTATACAGTTTGTTGTATCTCGCCTGCTCCTCGCACCGCGATGACGTTGGGGAAATGATATGTAGTGGATGCGCATCACTTCCTTTTAACGTCCGTGTGTCTGAGGGAGCTAAGACGCCCTGTCAAGGGTTCGATCCCAACCAGGTACTGGTATACAATAATAGTATCATTATTATTATTATTATTTATTATTATTATTATTATTATTATTATTATTATTATTATTATTATTTGCATTATTATTATTATTATTATTATTATTATTATTATTTGCATTATTATTATTATTATTATTATTATTAGCATTATTATTATTATTATTATTGTCAGTCATTAAACACTTCTACAATATCACCTCTCCTCCTCTGAACCTCATCTTCTTTTCCTCACTGAAACACCGGTATTTGTGAGCACTGACAGCAGTCCATTTTATATTTTCTCTTACTGTCTCTATTCTCATTTTCAATCCAAAGCTGGCTGTTGCGTATATGTACGCAACGACTGCACATACTCTCGTGCCCATGGTCTTGAATCTTCAGAATTTTCTTCCATCTGGCCTTGACGTCAATTTCACTCTCTTACTAAATTTATCTTGCTGTATATCTCTCACCTAACTCCTCGGAGTATGTAAAATTCTTCGACTATTTAACATCCAAAGTGGAGCACATCACATCTCATTTTCCTTTTGCAGAAAATGCTATTCTTGGCGATTTCAATGTTCACCACCAGCATTGGCTATCATCTTCTTTCACTGACCAAACTGGTGAACAAGCCTACAACTTTGCTATCCTCCAGGACCTAGAGCAGCTGGTGCAGCACCCTACCCGTATTCCTGACCGCCTTGGAGACACGCCTAACATTATTGGCCTTTTCCTAATTACTAACCCTTCTGCTTACTCAGTGATTTTTTTTCTCCGTTGGGCTCCTCCGATCAGAATCATATTTATATAACCTGTCCTATCACTCCGGTGCCGCCTTCTGACCCACCTAAGCGGAGGTGCTTCTGACATTTCAACTCAGCTAAGTTGGAGTTGCTAAGGCAGTACTAGTTTGATTTTCCATTGAATTTGTATTGCTTCCGTGTCAGAGACCCATCTCTTTATGCAGAACACATTACTGAGGTTATTGTATCTGGCATGGAGGCATACATTCCACACATTTTATCTAATCCTAAAACTCGTCAACCTTGCTTAAACTCTGCTTGTTCTCATGCTGTCGAAGATAGAGAGGCGGCGCACAGACAGTACCATCCATCTCCTGAAACTCATGCCCACTATATTTCTGCCCGTAATCATGCCAAGTTTTTTCTTCAACTTACCAAAAACTCATTCATTTATTAAAAATGCCAAAATCTTTCTAAATCAAACTCCTCTCATGACTTCTGGCATCTAGCTAATAACTTATATAACAATTTAACTTTTACATCTTTCCCTCCTATGCTTCACCCAGATATTTCCACAGCTGTCTCATATATATCGAAAGCTGAACTCTTTGCTCAAACCTTTGCTAAAATTTTAACTCTGATTGATGAAGGGCTTCTTCATCCTTCTCCACCCTCTGACTATATTAGGACCTATTATTAAGATCCTTCGTAATGACGTCTTCTTTGCCCTGTCTGGCCTAGATCCTTGGAAGGCTAACGGTCCTGATGGAGTCCCTCCTATTGTTATCTATAACTGCGTTTCTCTGCTTGCACCCTGCCTGGTCAAACTTTTCCGTCTTTGTCTATCTACTTCCACCTTTCATTCTTGCTGGAAGTTTGCTTACATTCAACCTGTTCCTAAGGAAAACATAAATTTGGAAAGTACAAAGCGTTGTATATATAAAAGTATGCAGCAAATCCTCCGTGCGGGAGTTAATGCTAATTGCATGAGTAGTCCTGAACTGTACGTACAATTCTAGTAGACTGTCGGCCCGTGCTTTTCAGAATCTTCTTTCTGGATCAACTGAGTTACCGAAATGCCTCGCATTCCTTCCCTTGAAATGTACAAACTATCATTATTGAGGCATTATGTGCGAATAAAACTTCTTATAAATCTTCTTACAACTACAAATACGGAACGCATGGGTTTTATTGAGTCTGCTAGTTATCAGAGGAGAGGAAGATACTTGCTCCATCCTTTCTATCTGCCTTGCTCAGTCACACCACTCAGATATTTATCATATAATTTACCTTCATCCATGTTTTTCGCTATGTATGTACAGATGATTATAAATCAATTGAAATAATGGAAGTGAAGAAAACCAATAACCTAGGAATAAATGCAACATTCTAGTAAAGCGCCACAGAGTACATGTATGTTATATGAGAATCGTAGGCAACTATTGTTCACCAATGCTCTTTATTGGACTTTTTTATTACTTGCTTATGACAGATGGAATAGTTTTTTTTAGCCTTTGCGGAGGTATATGGTGTAGCACTGCATCTGTTATCGTTATATGTGTTTTGCCATCGAAATGGAAAGTCAATATTAGAAGTATTACAGGAAAAAAAGTGTGGACCGATCATTCAGTGTTGTACAAACATCTGCATAGTGTCTAATATAAGGTATCTGCTGGGTATAGGAATCCATGAACACATGTTTAATAAGGTTTAGGCCCTGTAGTGTCGACCAACAGACATGACGAGTGTGTCATCCATCACTTCTCATCTTCATCCAACATCCGTCCATAACCACTACAATTCCTCCATCCTCACTACTCCCTATATTAAATCACCCACCATTACCGTACAATCATCTCTTTTGGTATCTCATCATCCTACCATTTTTTTTCAATTTTAATCTCTCTTGTCTCCCCTTCTTCTCTCATTAGTGTGACACTCTCGTCTCCTTGCTCTTCTATCATACTCTCATTGCTTTCACATCTAACATGCCGTTCCCCTATTTCACCTTTCTCGAACTCCCTCATGCATGTCTTTGTGTGTGTACGTGTGTGTGTGTGTGTGTGTGTGTGTGTGTGTATGTGTGTGTGAGTATATATAGTATATATATTCAGAGTTATTCAGAGTATTCAGAGTATATATTCAGAGATCAGAGTATATTCCCATATACTCTGACGATATACGATCTAGCCAAAGAGAACCATCAACTAAAGAAAGAACTTGAGTCAACACAGATTCAGTCATCAGTCATGTCGCCTCCCATAATGTACGTGCATGGTTAATAACATGAAGTGCTCCGAACTATGTAAGTTGAGAAACTGTGACAACCAGCCACAGGATGATGAAGACGATGACCCACAAGTGATGGACGATGATGTTGAAATGGAAGAACTTGACTTTGAATAACTCTAAAAGTAAAGCAAATGACAAAAATTACTGAGAACATTACGTAGACTGTTTGTACATTTTAATACTGTTTCTGGATTGAAGTGTCTAGCGCAATGAAACAATTAAATATTCAACTAAAAGATGGTGTTTAGTTCATTCATTCAAACCTCCTAAATTGTAAGCATTCAAGATATCAACTCAGCTTATCGTGAGATCTGTCTAGAATACAGTCAGTTTTTGCAATCTTATTTTGGTATATATGTGTCACCATGGTCACCTATACTATACAGTCATAATTATATGCTGACTAATAATGGCTACATACGATCCCTCTGTCTGAATATGGAGGTATTGAATATGAAAACAATACTTATAAATATCAATAACTTATCTGATTGCAAAGATATAGCAATGCGTATATTATCGGCATTATAAGATTTTGGCTAAAAAAGTACAAAATCTTTTGATTTGACCAAACTTGTTACTACAATGGCATAATTATGAGGTAAAAAAAAATACGGCACTTGGCATACCTCTGTAGAACCATGACATGCAGTCCTAACATGAATGTACCCCTTACAGGTTTTACCGCATTTGGCGGGATTTGTTCGCCAATAGGTGGTCTGTTCAATAGGCGATAAAAATATGAAAGCTGCTAAATCCAGACTGCTACCAGGGCAAAATGAGTTCCTGAATACCATAGCTTTCCAATGATACCAATGAGTCTTTGCCATCTTGAGTGTACCGGTTGGCTAAAAATGGGGGTTCACCTGACGGACTAAACTGATAGTTACCGAAATGCATTTCAATCCTTCCCCTAAATATACAAACTATCGTTATTGAGGCATTATGTGGGAATAAAACTTCTTATAGATCTTCTTAAAACTACAAATACGGAACGCAAAGATATTATTGAGTCGGCTAGCTATCAGAGGAGAGGAATATAATTTATCCATCCTTTCTATCTGCCTTGCTCAGTCACACAACTCAGATATTTATCATATACTACTTTACCTTCATCCAAGTTTTTTCGCTGTGTATGTACAGATGATTATAAATAAACTGTAATAATGGAAGTGAAAAAAACCAATGACCTAGGAATAAATACAACAGTCTAGTAATGCGCCACAAAGTACATGTATGTTTATATGTGTATCGTAGGCAACTTGTGCTCACCATTGCTCTTTATTATATAATTTTTACTTTCTTATGACGTATGGAATATTTTCCAGCGTTTGCGGAGGTATGCGGTCTAGGACTGCTTTTGGTATCGTTATATGTGTTTTTGCCACCGAAATGGAAAATCGATAATACAAGTATTGCAGAAAAAAATTATGGATCGATCGTTCAGTGTTGTGCAAACATCTGCCTAGTGTCTTATATAGGCATCTGCTGGATTTAGGAATCCAAAAACTCCTGCTTGATAAGGTTTAGGCCCTGTAGTGTCGACCAACAGACATGACGAGTGTGTCATCCATCACTGCTCATCTTCATCCAACATCCGTCAATAACCACTACAATTCCTCCATCCTCACCACTCCCTATATTAAATCATCCACCATTACCTTACAATCATCTCTTATGGTATCTCATCATCTAACCCTTTTTGTCCATTCTAGTCTCTCTTGTCTCCCCTTCTTCTCTCATTAGTGTGACACACTCGTCTCCTTGCTCTTCTATCATACTCTCATTGCTTTCACATCTAACATGCCGTTCCCCTATTTTCTTCACCTTTCTCGAAGTCCCTCATGCATGTCTTTGTGTGTGTACGTGTGTGTGTGTGTGTGTGTGTGTGTGTGTGTGTGTGTGTGTGTGTGTGTGTGTGTGTGTGTGTGTGTGTGTGTGTGTGTTTGCGTGCGTGTGTATGTGTGTGTGTGTGTGTGTGTGTGTGTGTGTGGGTGTATGATAAATACTATAATCTCATTGTATATTTCATTAATTGGTAATTCACGTTTTAATCTTATTAGCATATTTAACTCCTCAGCAAATGCAGAAAAATGGATTCGTGAATATTATTTGCTTCAATTTAACATAATACGTTGGTGTATTGATAGTAGGTATGGATTGATAGTGTTATGAATCACGGTACCCATATTTGTTCATTTATTAACAACATTTAAGGAGTTATGGAATATATCTCTGTTTGTATGTGAATGTGTGTGTGTGTGAGTGTGTGTGTGTGTGTGTGTGTGTGTGTGTGTGTGTGTGTGTGTGTGTGTCTGAGTGTGTGTGTGTGTGTGTGTGTGTGTGTGTGTGTGTGTGTGTGTGTGTGTGTGTGTGTGTGTGTGTGTGTGTGTGTGTGTGTGTGTGTGTGTGTTTGTTTGTATGATAGCTATAACTGTAAATAAAAAAATATATATATGGTGGGTATTGACAAATTTATGATATCTATATTTCTATCATTGGTATTAATATCTACTATATTTATAATTGTTATATTATTATTTCACTGCCATTTGTGTTTACATTATAAATAATAATAAAAAACAATAATTGTTATTTTTATCATATTATCATTATGTTATTATTATTTAGTTTATCATGAAAAATATATGTGAGGAGCTGAAAGCTTGACAAAATCACATTCTTATTCATACCGACAATAATAACGTTGCGACGGAGGGGATGTTCCAGTGTTTTGTAGTCTTGTTTTCGATGGTGTGGTTAGTTGGAGCGTGTGGGTGGTGCGACGGTCGGTCACCCACAGGCTATTCATAGATCGGCTTGTTGTAACGTCAGGTCTTGCCGTGATAAATTATCCACGGGACATTGTGATACTGATGAGGCTCGAAAAAAACGTTTGCAAAAAAACAGAGAATGATGGGTGGCGGTGAGGTGATGGAGGGAAAGCCTTTAAGGGTGGGCTGCCTACTACATGTTAAGGCAAGGACAAGGATTATGAGAGAGAGAGAGAGAGAGAAGAGAGAGAGAGAGAGAGAGAGAGAGAGAGAGAGAGAGAGAGAGAGAGAGAGAGAGAGAGAGAGAGAGAGAGAGAGAGAGAGAGAGAGAGAGAGAGAGAGAGAGAGAGAGAGAGAGAGAGAGAGAGAGAGAGAGAGAGAGAGAATAATTATGTTTGTGGGCATTTATGTATATGTGTGTTTGCGTATGTGTGCGTGCACGCGCCAGAAGTTAATGTTTGCTGTATGCAGAAAGAGCATTAAAGAGTTTGCCATTAGATTATACATTTCCTTAGAAGCTGCAGCTCCTTTTGTTGACCTACCGCTCTTTTCATCATGCTTCCTGGGGCCGGATGTTCGAACGTTCGTAACGCGTCTCTAAGATCATCTTTGCACTTAGATTGATCTTGGAACGTTCGTAAACGCATTTAGAGGTATTTTCAAACGATCTTTGCGAACATCCAACCGCCATATTTGTTCGTTTTTCCACCGTAGTGCTAAGGTTGCTGAAGAGCACTCACACACTGTTCGTAGGGTTGCATGATGAAAGTTTTTCTAATATACAAGCCATATAAAGTTATGTTATTAGTTGTTTATTTCATGTTGAGTTGTTTATGGTTGGTCAGGACGTTGTAGGGGGAATGTGAAGGGTGCAATGAATGGTATGCTGCCGAATGCCTATAGGTGACTGGAATGAGTGAAGTGCAAATAAAAAAGAAATGTGTCTTGTGCTAGAGGTGTATAGAGAAGATGATATGGGAGAGGAAGATGCGGGAAGTGAAGGAGGAGAATAGGAGACAAGGATGAGATGGAGAGAATGAGTCAAGTGAAGGATACGGATGGACTAGCAATACAGGGAGTTTCGTACACAAGTTGTTTCGTACCCAGGTTTTGTTAGTTGTTTCGTACACTGATTTTGAGTTTTTTCGTACATACCTGGTGTGTCGTTTCGCAACTCTAGTCATCAAGTTAAACTCTGAGCTGAGTGTACGAAACGACTATAGTTTCATATAGACTACGAAACAACTTTTAGGTCTACCAATGATCGAATCTACTGGTGTACGAAACAACTTGTGTACGAACTGACTGCATCCTCCTCTCATCAATGCTACGGAAAGGCAAAGATAAGAGACATTCGAGCACCGGTGTACTAGTGCGTGGAATGCATGTATACTGTAGGTGGAAAAGTGAAATACATAAAGGTATAAGTGCAGTTTGATGTTTAGACCAATACAATACAACACAACCAATCGGTGGTGTTAAGTATCCTGAACGTTTCGCTCTTATTATAAGGAGTATTTCTAACCCACAGAAAAGCTGTCGGAAATGAAAAAAATAACACATAGGGATCTGGGGGGGCGAACCCCCCCCCCCCCAGTTAGGTTAGGTTACGTAATCAATGCCCGAGTTAGATTAGTAACTAGCAGGGGGTCTTTGGGGGTGTAGCCCCCCAGTTATGTCAGAAAAGTATTGGTCAAAAGGGAGTATTGGTTGAAACTGCATATTTACCTAAAAGGGTGTGTAGAGAATAAAGGAATGTGTGATTGGTGGGCAGGAATGTCTGAGAAGAGTACGTAGGTATACACTTTAATGATAGAGTATTGGTCAATAGGGAGTATTGGTTGAAACTGCATATTTACCTAAAACAGTATGTAGAGGATAAAGGAATGTGTGATTGGTGGGCAAGGATGTCTGAGAAGAGTAGGTACACTTGACTGGTAGAGTATTGGTCAATAGGGAGTATGGTTGAAACTGCATATTTACCTAAAAGACTATGTAGAGGATAAAGGAATGTGTGATTGGTGGGCAAGGATGTCTGGGAAGAGTAGGTACACTCTACTCCAACTCTAAGAGATGGTATGTGAGTAATGCGAAAGTATTGAATGAATGGATCAATGATGGAAGCTGGGGTAGTGAGATGTTATTCTAGGCAAGTTCGCGACCACTGAAATTGTGGGGTTAAAACACATAAAAATCACTAGAATGCAGGCTTTCATTTCAACCTAACCCATCTACTGTAATATGTCAAGTCGGTATTATTTCGGTGCTGAGCTGGGGGGGAATCACCCCCGCTCAATCACTAACCTAACCTAGACATATAGTTAACTGGCCAACCTAACCTAACCTAACTGTTCAGGCTATTGCTGGTATTTAATCCCTGAATTCAGAAACACGGCTAAAATAGGAACACCCGCCGACGAAAAAAATAGGAACGTCGGCGAGAATTCCTATCGGCGACAGCTCCAGGTATTGTCTAGTTACTTTGATAATGTATTCCATTAATAATACCCACCCTAAAATGGGTGTGTATTAGTTTAGTAGTGGGCTTTCAAAAGTCCTATGATTCTTACCTACATCATCGTGTAGATTTCTTCATTCTGAGTATTTTGAACTCCATTTCCTATGGTACAATTGAATCTGGACAGGAAACATTTAGGAAACATTGTTTGCAACCCTTGGAAACAGTTGGGAAACATTATTTGCAAACAAAGTTTCCAAACAAAGTTTCCATCAATACTACGGTAGTGAGAAGCGAGGCAAGGTTTGCGGGGCGGGGATACGGGATACGGGGCCCCATACCTGTAACAAAAAAATTATTTTCCGACAAAAACGATTCATTCAAAACTATTTAGGAAAACTATTTTTATGCCTCGAAAGCGTTGAAAGCCCACTACCGAAATTTTACTAATTGGGTATAAGTGGCAGCTATTAATCATTCAATTCATATATAATTATTCGCGCTGGCTAATTAAAACGGTAAAATTATAATCCTCTCCCGCCCTTATTAGTGATTTTATTTTTCTCCAGACCTTCAGAAATCCCTTCAGATACCTCTAAAACGTAATTATAAAGTGGGGGAGTTACCTCCTTTAACCTCCCCTCACCCCACCTAAAAGTCCTAAATGACCCCCCAAAATAACACTAACCTAACCTCATTATAACCCTATCTAACCCTACTAATAACCTCCTAGCGAGACCTAAGGGCAGGAAAGAACTAGAATTTTACCAGGTTAGGTTATATTGAGGTTATAAGTTTGTCATTTTTTGGGTGTTGACTCGCCAGGAGGTTATTAGTGAGCATACGTCTTCAGTCTTCACAGATATTTCCTTTGGGGAGGCATGATATTTGTTTACATTCTAACTGCATTATGATTGGCTAACAATCTCTAAGGTAGATGAAATCTTTCCTCTGATTGGCCAAGCGACAGTCAGCTGTGTTCCATTCCTCATGGTCGGAACGGAACGGAACGAGCTTGAAGATCGCATCATCGTGAGCTAAGAACATTCGGACGATCCTTTGATAA
The DNA here is from genome assembly GCA_016584305.1 of Chionoecetes opilio. Taxonomy (NCBI): domain Eukaryota; kingdom Metazoa; phylum Arthropoda; class Malacostraca; order Decapoda; family Majidae; genus Chionoecetes; species Chionoecetes opilio. Next base: position 44,033 of record JACEEZ010005652.1, on the reverse strand, counting down.
TACATTTTTGTGGTGTTCGTAGCCCAAGATCTAAGATGGCTGCTACGAACACTCTAAGATGATCTTAGAGGCGGAAAGTTACGAACGTTCGAACATCCAGCCCCTGCTTTGCTATAACTGACATAGTGGCGTTATTCTCTTATTACATCATTATTGCTATTTGTCATTTTGCTTTAACGACGATTTATTAGGCTTAATTGAGATCTTTGGAGGGTGTGTGAGTAACTGCCTTGCATGAACGCTCCTGCTATAGCCATGGTGCGTCAAACTGGCCAGTGTTTACATGACAGTCCACACCAAAATGAGGTGCCAATTCTGGCTTCCCTCCAGATGGGCTCGCGGCTTAGAACAATGAGTGGGTGAGATAGGCACCTAAGAGGCATGACATAGAGACAGAGAAAAAGAGAGAAAAAAAGAGAGAGAGAGAGAGAGAGAGAGAGAGAGAGAGAGAGAGAGAGAGAGAGAGAGAGAGAGAGAGAGAGAGAGAGAGAGAGAGAGAGAGAGAGAGAGAGAGAGAGAGAGAGAGAGAGAGAGAGAGAGAGAGAGAGAGAGAGAGAGAGGAGAGAGAGAGAGAAGAGAGAGAGAGAGAGAGAGAGAGAGAGAGAGAGAGAGAGTTGATACAAAAATAAACACGTAAAAAGGGTTACGATAAATTCTTACATGTTATCGTTACATATTTGATAGAAAGCCACGTTCTCCATTCTGTAATTTTTGTCTTGTTGTCCTAACTAAAGTATTTTGGTGTTCTCACATTTCTTTGTCGAGACATTCTTACTTTTAATGATTTTTCGTTGTCGTTCGAGGCTGCAGATCGCCACCGTATGTGTATCCCCACTGGATCGAGGGGGGAGGGCATTCAGGGGATATGGTACAGCTGGGATATTTGGGCAACACTGTCACTATTGTTATTTCTGCATGCACTTTATTAATCAGATATTTCAACATCTACATACTGTTTCTTTTAGTCAAGATATTTTATAATTGTTGGTTATCACTATGTGAAGTAAATTAGCAGTTCGATAGGTTGCTTGATTTTGTATTTCCTATCAATATGTTAATGTTGATGTTGCTTGATCTAGCAAAGTGCATACAAGTTCATCTAATCGAAAGACCTTTCATGAGACTGATAACTTCACTTTCCTCAGGAGTACTCGTGTCGTGTGGGCTGATTGTGTCAGTCCACTCACCTGAGAGAATATTTTGTCTCTTTACCCCACCCCTCCCTCTCCCTCTCTCTCTCTCTCTCTCTCTCTCTCTCTCTCTCTCTCTCTCTCTCTCTCTCTCTCTCTCTCTCTCTCTTTCATTATATCTCTTCTCTGTAACTGTCTCTCTTTGTCTCTTTCTCTTCATTTGCCTGAAAAGTTCTGCTTATTATAAAGGCTGGCCTTATAAGTTGTAAACAAACATTATTGTATTTATGCGACTATTATAAAATGTTTCAAAATGTTTTTGTTTTTTTCTTCTCTCTCTTCTCTCTACTCTCTCTCTCTCTCTCTCTCCTCTCTCTCTCTCTCTCTCTCTCTCTCTCTATTACACACACAAACACACACACACACCACACACCCACACACACACACACAACACACACAACACACCACACGTATATATATATATTATATATATATAAATATATATATATAATATATATATATATATATTCTATATCATATATATATATATATATATATATATATATATATATATATATATATATATATATATCATATATCTATCTTCTATATCTATATCTATTATATATATATTATATATATTATATCTTATATATATAACTCAAGGAACAACAGTCAGTCCTCAACCCCACAGCTCAGCAAAGTAAAACAATTACCGCCTTACCTGTGTTCACACATACTGGGACGCCTCGCCATTGACAAGGAGCTGCGCAGCTTGGTCTGGGCTGTCGCCGTTTGGTGTGGGAAATGAAGGTGGTCATCGGGTGTGTCTCCACAGTGGCTGGGACCTCAGTCCTGATGGCAACTTCTCTGTTAGTAGACAGCTGTCGGTTGACAGACCTAACCGAGGCCTCGCCACCGCCACCCGCCTGGAGAAGGGTCCCTTGTGTGTCATTGCCGTTGCAGGTCCTCTCTGATCGCCACTGACCAATGCGGTCCGTGGAGGGAGGCTGCTGGAAGCATGGCAAAACGAGCTGGAACTCTTTGCGGAAGTTTTCGTTGAGCCAAGCGTACAGGAAAGGTTTGTAGCAAGTAGAGGACATGCCACCACGTGGGTTAATAAAGAAGCACAGGTTGTAGTAGCTCCAGGTGCTAGCCGGTGCGTAGTAATCGCCCACCAGGTGCACCACATTCATGGGCAGCCATGACACGCCAAAGATTGTCACCATTGCAATAAGCATCCTATTGGTGCGCCGCTTCCTCTCTCGATCCACCTCCTCCTGCTTAGAGCTCTTGCTGCCTGGTTTTACTCGCACTCGCTCGTTCATGCGGTTGGAGATCTTGCCGTAGCAGATGAGAATAATGATAAAAGGAACCACAAACTGCATGATGGCCGTAAATCCGCTGAACACTTGCCTGATGGATTCCGATGGCCAGAGTTCCTCACAGTAAGAGCGATCCTGGTACTCTACCATACCCATGTAGAAGGCGTAGGGGAGCGTGGCGGAGATGGAAAACAGCCAGATGCTGACAATTATCATGTAACAGACGGGGAGACGGAGTCGAGGCCGGAATGGATAAATTATAACAAAGAATCGGTCGATAGCGATGGACATAAGTGTGAGGGTGGACACGTACACGCTGGTGCCCTGGGCCATGGTGACCAGATGGCATAGCAGCTCTCCGAACATCCACTCCCCCATGAAGGTATAGAGCGGCGTAAAAGGCACGGCCAACACGCACAGAAGGATATCGGCCAAGGCCAGATTGGTAATGAAGTAGTTAGTGACGTTTTGCATGTGCTTGTTCCGGAACACCACGTAACACACCAGGCAGTTCCCAAACACGCCCAGCATGAATATGGTCAAATATTCAATATAAAAAATAGCTTGAGTTGTAGGGTAAGTGAGGATGTCACTGTCTCTCGGGCTTGAGTTTGTCCAAGACAAGGAGTCATTGGCATCGAGAATGGTGTTGGACGAAGTAAGGTCTGCTTCCCGGGACCACGTGTTGTTGAGTCCCTCAGCATCCAGGTCCCGGGAGCCGTTCATGATAGCCAATTTGAGCGTCGGGCTTAAGATGACGGCGGGTGAGGTGATCGAGACCATTATGTCCATCTGTCGACTGTTTTCCTAAATGTTACATTTTATAACGACCAACACGTTGTGTGTGCGTGCGACCACCGTCACAGATCAGTACTTGCGGGACAATCAATTCCCACAGTCGTGAAACTACTAGCTAGCACTTGCGTTCGCGCAACAGGTGTTTTCTTCTGTAGTAAGATTTTGCGACTTTATTCGTATACATGAATATACCAGTCAGTACTGAAAGTATGTGTACACCGTCACGTTGTCTGATTGATAACTTTCTTTTCTAAGTGTTCGGAGGAAGAAAGAGTTCACCCACAGGAATTGATAGACGAGTTTCACGATACGTCTTTCCCCAGTTCTCTCTCGCGGGCAACTGACGCCGACGGGGTGAGGCAGCCGTCCCCAGCAGAGAGAGCTCACGCTCGCACACCGCAGCCGCTGCAGATGCTGCTGCTCCATTTATAGTCTAAACACACTTAATGAACAGGGATCTGACGACGCACCTGGGATTCATATTTACTATAGATATCTTATTAAGACGTAAATTATTGCAGCTTGACACTGAGCTTCCAATATACGGTGCAGCCTAGAAAGGTGGCTCGTCTTAGGTGTCATTGTTCAGTAATTGTTCTTGCTCCATTCATTAATGAAGAACTGATACGTAAAAAAAAAGTAGATGCGTAATTCAAAGTAAAATTTATTTTGATATCGCCCCGCGATTAATGTAATTAATATACCGCGGGTAAATTAGTGTTAGCGGTAGTTTACGTTAGCATACAACATTCATATCATATACTATGACATTTCCATGTTTCTATCATCTTTCGGTCCATGTCTTTCTTTTCCAATTGTTTCTTGCATGCCTGTACAAAGGGGGGGAGGGAAGAAGGAGAGGAGCCTAGGTCTGTGTTATCTTGATTTATCATATATATATGTAGCTTGTTAGTTATTTGTATGTAGCTCAACCGATACCCTCGTTATAGATAAAAAGGGTATCCTGGTGTCAGCTCTTCATATGTATTCGTATGTATGTAAAAACGCGGTGCACTACTTGTCTTGATTTCCAGACCATCTTAACTTATTGATCGGGATTTGTCACTCACAAAAGCAAGCAGTTACTTTCCCCCTCGAACAAGATGATTGGGTGTTGTGGTGTGTGATGTCCCAGGCTTACCCAAAGATCGGTCCTATGAGCTCTGTAAGTCCCGTACCAGGATTGTGATTGGTGGCGTTTGCCAGATAATATTGCTGCATCTACGAATTGAATAGCAAAATGGCCTCATAAGTGTTATGATAAGTTTTGGATAATGAGCAGTTTTCATGGCTCGTTTTTATTTCAAAATAAATCTTCAGAATAACAACAAAAAACTAAGCTAAGATATAAATTGAATGCTTTCAATAACCTGGAAAACCAGGAAGGGATAATAATACGTAATAAGGAGCTTTCATTGGCAGGTTCCGCCCCTTTCCATCCAAGCTTCTTGTGTAGCACTTTGACGGCCGCCCATTACCCCTGGTGCTCCAGACCTCAGTGCCGTACTCTGTTCAGCGTGAGCTCCCAAAATTTGATCCACTAGACGGTTTCTCTTATTTTGTGTTTTTTTCTGTTTTTCGGTCTCTCTCTCTCTCTCTCTCTCTCTCTCTCTCTCTCTCTCTCTCTCTCTCTCTCTCTCTCTCTCTCTCTCTCTCTCTCTCTCTCTCTCTCTCTCTCTCTCTCTCTCTCTCTCTCTCTCTCTCTCTCTCTCTCTCTCACTTAAATTACTACGAAATCTAAATTTGACAAAGAAACTGGCGTTTGTGAAAATCTACAAAAAATAGACCCTCGCTCTGTATATTTTGATTAACTAGTTTTGTCTTGAAATTTATGAAGAACATTCAATCATCATGGAAAACAGTTATTCCTAAATCTCATCATAATGTCTTTGTACACACACACACACACACACACACACACACACACACACAACACACACAACACACACCACACACACACACACACACACACACCGCGCGATGGTCAGTACACCGCGCGATGGTCAGGTTGATAGCGTGCTGGTCTCCCATTATGTGGATAGGCGGTTCGAATCCTCGCGCTCTCGGGGATGTTTCACTGACAAATTCGAGCGGTTACTGTCCCCCTTCAGTAAGGGGATGGGGTTGTGTGGTGTGTGAGGTCCCAGTATTACCCAAAGATCGGTAATAATGAGCTACAAGCTCGCACTGAGAGGGTGAAAACTGGCGATCATGAGCCAGCTCGCGTGGACAAGACCATGGGTGAATAACACACACACACACACACACACTCACACACACACACACACACACACACACACACACACACACACACACACACACACACATACACCATAGGGTACTCCGTAGTGTAGTGGTTAGCACGTTCGGCTCACAACCGAGAAGTCCCGTGTTCAATCCCCGGGCAGAGCGAAGAGAGATGGGCGGCCTTCTTAAAACCCGAGCCCCTGTCAACCCAGCAGTGAATGGGTACCGGGTGTTAGCCGGGGGTTTGTGACCTACCTCCCGGGGTGATGGTTTCAGCCAACACTAAGCACTAAGGATGAATGATAAAATGTTGATATGGAGACGGGGCCATACGAGTGTAGCTCAGGCCCTGTAAAATACAACTAGATGAATAAAACTAGATGAACACATACACACACACACACACACGCACACACACAGTCACAGACACACACAAACACACACACACACAATCACATACACGTACTCACACATACACACGCACACACACACACACACACACACCACACACACACACACACACACACACACACAACACACACACAACAAACACAATATACATATATTGTATATATATACACACACACACAGTCACAGACACACAAACACACACACACACAATCACATACACGTACTCACACATACACACACACACACATGCGCGCACACACACACACAAAAAAAAATATATTTAATGATATATAATATATATATATATATATATTATATATATATATATATATATATATATATATATATATATATATATATATATATATAATATATATATATATATATATATATATATATATATATATATATATGTTATATATTTTTTGTGTTTATTTTTGTGTGTGTGTGTTTTGTGTGTGTTGTGTGAGTACGTGTATGTGTATTGTGTGTGTGTGTGTTTGTGCGTGTCTGTGACTGTGTGTGTGTGTGTTGTGTGTGTGTGTGTGTGGTGTGTGTGTATTCATCTAGTTTTATTCATCTAGTTGTATTTTACAGGGCCTGAGCTACACTCGTATGGCCCCGTCTCCATATCAACATTTTATCATTCATCCGTAGTATAGTGCTTAGTGTTGGCTGAAACCATCACCCCGGGAGGCAGGTCACAAACCCCCGGCTAACACCCGGTACCCATTCACTGCCGGGTTGACAGGGGCTCGGGTTTTATGAAGGCCGCCCATCTCTCTTCGCTCTGCCCGGGGATTGAACACGGGACTTCTCGGTTGTGAGCCGAGCGTGCTAACCACTACACTACGGAGTACCCTATTGTGTGCGTGTATGTGTGTGTGTGTGTGTGTGTGTGTGTGTGTGTGTGTGTGTGTGTGTGTGTGTGTGTGTGTTTTCACCCATGGTCTTGTCCACTCGAACTGGCTCATGATCGCCAGTTTTCATATATATGTATATGTATTTATGTATATATATATTTCATATATATGTATATGTATATATTTACACATATATATGTATATATATATATATATTATATATATATATATAATAATTATATATTATATATATATTTTATATATATATATATATATATATACCTATATATATATATATGTAAATATATACATATACATATATATAATTATTACGTACTGGTTATATTATATGTATGTGTTAATCGATACTAATACAGGATGTCTGAGTGTCTGTGTGTCTTGTACTGGCGCCTACCGGATGCTGAGTGTTGACACCTTTTGATGACATTATGTTGACCCAAGCAGCCACGCCATCCCATCATGATGACGTGGATAGCCTGGTCTTGGGAAGCACGACGTAAATACCTCACTCACCGGCTCACCGGAACCACAGCTTCCGCCCAGCTTTCCTCATAAGCTGCAACTAAGCCGGAGAGGAGACAGAACTACGATAGAGCTACAGGAGACGCGTTACAGAGCGCTCCAACTCACGACACCTTTCAGAGTGTCTGTTTGTACTCCACACCCAGGAGGTGTGGAGTACCTTGTCACGACATTAACTGTCAAGGCCCTGTCTATTAGACATTAGTCTCAACGGCCCGTTACTTAACGAACTGCGTGACATTATTATTGTATAAACTTCACAAGTGTACATATATATAGTATATATATTGTTTGTAGTATATTGTCTTACTCGAATCCTTTGGCACTAAAAGAATACTTATAAATTACCTAAAGAACCGCTCGACCACGAATAGCCATATACCACTTTATTGATGTGTACCTCTGGGCAACGAAGCAAGTTACCTGCCCGTCAAGAGGGCATCATCCGGCAATCACCCTTACAGGTTAGTAACCAGTATCAACATGGTGTGATCCCGTTACCCGTAAAATAACCATACTAAAAAGGGTAACATAATTGGTGACATAGCGGTAGAATGTGACAACATTACATCACGGTACAGTGATGCGTTGCAACACATAATGGTAATGTCGTAACATAAAAAAGACGACAACGGTGGTATGTGGCACCATAAAATTGTAATATAAGTTACGTGCCTTAAGTGAATAACTGGACGAGTACATACTAATTAATACACGTGAGCGATATATTGTGGAAACACATTGAGTCAGTGAACGTAGACAGAGAAAGGCAGAGAGAGAGAAAAATTGTTTAAGCTGCGTCAGACAAACACTGGCCTTGCGTGATTTTTTCCGCGATTCAGCATCTCTTCTTAAAGATCTCCCCGTTCATATCATTACTCAAACCACAACAAACAGAGTTATCAATTAATAACTCCCCAGTATAGAGAATCCAGCCTACATTGACTCCGAGATTCAGCGACGAGAACAGCGAGGACGAGGACGAGGACGCGTGGAAGAAGAGGTTATCAAGAGGACGAGGACAAGACGTACAAGGCTTTATCATGGCTCAGACGGGAGGACAAGATTTGAATTTTTATAATGAAGACAAGACGAGAGGTACAACTAGCCGATTCTTTAATTTCCAATACTTCCAATTCAGCAAACTCCTTGTCAACAGCCAGCCAGCCTCACAGCCAGCAGCCAGCAGCCAGCAGTCAGCCAGCCAGCGCCCCGGCCAGAAGCGTCTAGTCATCACACCTCTCCGCTGTGACCCTGCCCTTGGAGAAAGCCCTCCTGATTCAGCAGTACGGATGGACTTGCCTTGCTGAATTCACACAATGTTAGTGAGTAAATAACATCTAGCTGACCTTACATGAGACATATACTTTAAAAACGCCACTCGTTTACATAAATAACACTTAGTGGTGATCTAAATATTTTCACATTTGTTTTTGCTTAAATAGCCATGTGAAAGAATTTCAAGTAATTAATTTGTCAGTTATTTTTCTATAGATGTTTTAAATATGCTTACCGCTAATATTTCATAATATTTTGTAATTCTTAATAATTTGTTAGCTTCCCTTATATGTAATATATATATATATTCAATTCTCCTTCTTGAATTGCCTAAAAGCCAGGAGATGGGAGATAATAGTTAACTTAATTAAAGTTTTACTTATGAATTTATTGACTCAACTAACTAGAAGTCTAATTCTAACACATCCGTTGCAGGTAGTTATTTTTGCCCCTGCCAGACTCTTCCTCAGGCCACTAGTGCTATTACACCAAGTTTAGATGCCAAGAAATATATTTTTGTCTATGTAAGGATATTATAGCACAAAAACTATTAATTTAGCAGCCAAGTGCTACAGGCACTCGTGTCAAAAGAGATTAATTACTGCCATTGGCACTCCTTATGCACATTCTATTGTTTAGAATACTATTCTAGCTGAAGGCAGCTCTTATCACTTCTTAGAGAATGATTAAATAAATACATTACTCTCTGATATGCCATGAAATAATATACATGCATATCTTAACGTGAAAATCTATATTACAGACCCGGAGTCTACATTTTTATAAGCTGAGAAGCCGTACTCCGTAAATAATAGGTTAATAAATAACGAAATAAAATATCACTTCTCAGAGAATGATTAAATAAATACATTACTCTCTGATATGCCATGAAATACTATACATGCATATCTTAACGTGAAAATTTATATTAGAGACCCGGAGTCTACATTTTTATTAGCTGAGAAGCTGTACTCCGTAAATAATAGGTTCATCATTAACGAAATAAAATAAATAAATAAAATTAATAAACTCTTAAAAGCAGCAAATGCCAATGTCAAGGGAAGTTACTGCCATGTGGCACTCCCAGCACAACATTTTGATTGAGTTATAATACCATTTGAGCTGAAATCAGTTCCTATCACTTTTATTTGGTATGCAAATAATACATATGCATATCTTAATGTTGTGATAATTTTTAGTACCGACCCGAGTCAGATTTTATTAGCATTTCAAGCCGTATCTACTCCTTAAGTTTAAAGAAGCAGGTCCTAAAATATAAATAATAAATAAATACTGCCAGTGTGATTACTCACGTTCTCAAGCCACTGCTGTGTTTTATCTTCACTCCACACTTCGTGTTATTCAGTGACTACGCGGTAGAGTTTTGGCAAACGCACTTCTTAATATTTGCAGGGATATTAACACATTACTAACAGACTTTGAGCTCATTTTTATTCTAATAACTCATGTTTAGATTCTGTTGTAAAGTATTTTACCAGTTTATTGATGACATTAAGTGCACTGTCCTTATATCATTACTCCTGTTATACCAAACATTCCTCTTTGCTATGTTGTCTTGTAAACCCTCACCTTGTATAGGTACTTGTAAGGAGCATCGGCAGCACTGAGAATCTCTATAGTACACAACGATGTAACACACACAAGTTAGGTATACATGTCTTTATACAATCGCGAGGACGCGTTGTTGTAAAGGGAGAGCGATATTAGCGTACTGGTTATATTATATGTATGTGTTAATCGATACTAATACAGGATGTCTGAGTGTTTGTGTGTCTTGTACTGGCGCCTACCGGATGCTGAGTGTTGACACCTTTTGATGACATTATGCTGACCCAAGCAGCCACGCCATCCCATCATGATGACGTGGATAGCCTGGTCTTGGGAAGCACGACGTAAATACCTCACTCACCGGCTCACCGGAACCACAGCTTCCGCCCAGCTTTCCTCATAAGCTGCAACTAAGCAGGAGAGGAGAAAGAACTACGATAGAGCTACAGGAGACGCGTTATAGAGCGCTCCAACTCACGACACCTTTCAGAGTGTCTGTTTGTCCTCCACACCCAGGAGGTGTGGAGTACTTTGTCACGACATTAACTGTCAAGGCCCTGTCTATTAGACATTAGTCTCAACGGCCCGTTACTTAACGAACTGCGTGACATTATTATTGTATAAACTTCACAAGTGTACATATATATAGTATATATATTGTTTGTAATATATTGTCTTACTCGAATCCTTTGGCACTAAAAGAATACTTATAAATTACCTAAAGAACCACTCGACCACGAATAGCCATATACCACTTTATTGATGTGTACCTCTGGGCAACGAAGTAAGTTACCTGCCCGTCAAGAGGGCATCATCCGACAATCACCCTTACAGGTTAGTAACCAGTATCAACATGGTGTGATCTCGTTACCCGTAAAATAACCATACTAAAAAGGATAACATAATATATATGCGTATATATATATATATATATATATTATATATATATATATATATATATATATATATATATATTATATATTATATATATATATATATATATGTATATATATATGTATATATATATATATATATATATATATATATATATATATATATAATATATATATATATAATATATATATATATATATAAATATATATATATATATATATAATTTATTTATTTACATTTATATATATATATATATATATATATATATATAGCTTAAGAATCTATCTGCTCAAACTCTTCTATCTGATTGTCAGTACGGTTTCCGTAAAGGGCGATCTACTGGCGATCTTCTAGCTTTCCTAACTGAATCTTGGTTATCCTCCTTTAGGGGTATTCGGTGAAACATTTGCTGTTGCCCTTGTCATATCAAAAGCTTTGATAGCTTTGATTATTTCTGGCACAAATCTTTAATTTCGAAACCACCCTCATTCGGTATCTATCCTTTTATCTGCACTTACATCTAAAGTTTCCTTTCAAACCGTTCAAGCAGCTACTGCAAACGGACATTGTTCTTCTCCTAAATCTATCAATAGTGGTGTTCCTCAGGGTTCTGTCCTATCACCCACTCTCCTGCTATTATTCATTAATGATCATCTTAGTCTAACTTTAACTCAAGGCACTATCCACCTCTACGCTAATGAATCAACCCTGCATTGTTCAACATCTTTCATTAGACGTCCAATTCAATAGGAACTTTAATATTCACGGAGAGATGCCACAGAGCACCTTACTTCTGATCTTTCTATAATTTCGGGTTGAGGCAAAGCAAACCTTGTTGGCATTCAATGCCTCAAAAACCCAATTTCTTCACCAATCTACTCGACAAAACCTACTAGACAACTATTCCCTCTTATTCAATGACACTCAACTGTTCACCTCTTTTACAATGAACATTCATGGACTATCCTTTACAAAAAATCTAAACTGGAAATTTCATATCTCATCTCTTGCTAAAACAGCTTCTAAGAAGTTAGGTGTCCTTTGGCGTCTGCGTCCATTTTTTTTCTCCCACCCAACTGCTTGCTCTCTACAGGGGCCTTATCCGCCTATTTAAGGAGTCTGTCTCATATGTTTGGGGGGATCCACTGATACAGCTTTCCAGACAGGGTTGGGTCAAAAGCTTTTCGTCTCATCAACTCCCCTCCTCTGACTGACTGTCTTCAATCTTTGTATCACCGGTGCAATTTTGCTTCTCTTGCAATCTTCTACCGTTATTTTCATGCTCATTGCTCTTTTGAACTTGCAAACTGCATGCCTCCTCCCCTCCCGCGGCCTCGCTGCACAAGACTTTATACTTATTCTCATTCCTAATATGTGCATCTTCCTAATGCAAGAGTCAATCAGTATCTTTACTCTTTCATCCCTTTCACAGGCAACCTCTGGAACTCTCTTCCTTTTTCTATTTTTCCACATTCCTACGACATACATATTTTCAAGAGACGAGTAACAAGACAATTCCGAAACTAAATTGGTCCACCCCCCCTTTCTTTCTTCTCTATTTGTCTTCTTTATAGGGACTGGCAACTAAGCAGGCAAATTTTTCTTTTTGTTTGCCCTTGGCCAGTCCTTTGTGATGTAAAAAAGAAACGAAAAGAAGAAAGAAAAAAAAATATATATACCATATATATATTTTTTTTTTCTTTATATATATCTTTCTCTCTTTCTTTCTCCTTCTGTCTCTCTCTCTCTCTCTCTCTTTCTTTCTCCTTCTCTCTCTCTCTTCTCTCCTCTCCTCTCTCTCTCTCTTTTCCTCTCCTCTCTCTCTCTCTCTCTCTCTCTCTCTCTCTCTCTCCTCTCTCTCTCTCTCTCTCTCTCTCTCCTCCTCTTCTTCTCGCTCCCCTCTCTCTCTCTCTCTCTCCTCTCTCTCCTCTCTCTCTCTCTTTCTCATGTTTAAAAAGGTACTCTTTAAAATTATCCCGTGGTATTGTGTAATATTCTCACGGCATTACTATTAGTGAGTAATAGGGCTTCATAAGGGTGAGTGAAAAAATGGTCAGGAAGAGAAATTGGAAAAAATATGAGGATAATGATCCTCATGAGGTAAGAAACAAATGAGTGACCAGTATTCAGCAGTGATCATCTCGAATACCATCCCGAGAGAAAAACAACACATATTTTTGGTGCCACCTTTACGATGAAGGTATTGTCGTTCTTAGCAATACTTACTCAACTCAGGCCTGGGAAACATTCATTACAGTTCTGGCGTAACGGTGATGGAAGAGAGCAAGATCAATAGAGAAGGAGAGAGTATAAGAGAAAGAGAGAAAGAGAGAGTGAGAGAGAGAAAGAGAGAGAGAGAGAAGAGAGAGATCTATCTTTTCTATCTTTCTAACTCCCTTTTTTTTCTCTTCTCTCTCTCTCTCTCCTCGTCCTCTCTCCCCTCTCTCTCTCTCTCTCTCTCTTCCCCTCTCTCTATTTCTCTCTCACTCTCCCCTCCTTTCTCTCTCTCTCTCTCTCTCCCTCTCTCTTCCTCTCTTCCCCTCTTTCTTCTCTTCCCTCTCTCCTCTCTCTCCTCTCTCTCTCTCTCTCTCTCCCCTCTTTCTCTCTCTCTCTCTCTTCTCTCTGCCCCTCTCTCTCTCTCTCTCTCTTCTCCCCTCTCTCTCCTCTTCCCTCTCCTCTCTCTCTCCTCTCTCTTCTCTCTCTCTCTCTCTCTCTGTCTCACATTTTTTCTCTTCCATCACCGTTACGCCAGAACTGTATTCCAGACCTTAGTTGACCAAGTATTGATCTGGAAGACAATACCTTCATCGTGAAGACGCTACCAAAAATAAGTGTTATTTTTTCCTCAAGATGGTACTCGAGGTTATCACTGCTATATACAGGACGGTCTTTATTTTCTTTCAGGCATAATTAGTATCCTCATTTTTGTTTACCATTTTTTTTCTGCCCTTTATATCTCCTGCTCTTATCGAAGCCCTAATAATCTATAATAGTAATGCCGTGAGTTGATTAGATAACACTATAGTCGCCACCTGCACTGATGTCGCCAGCCGCCATATATTACGAACTATAGCATCACTACTGTATGTGTATGTGCCACTGAAGATGATACACAGTCAGTGGCGGATCTAGGATTTTCTGTAGGGGGGTGACTTCCTCGAGGCCCCGATGGGGCCGAGTCCGCTAGTGGGGTCCGGGGGAGCATGAAAATTTTCAATTTTGCTTGTTCTGAAATGCAATTTCCTGCATTCTGTGAAACATATCTGCCTCACTGTTGGACTCCTAGAGTATGACGTTTTAGGTAGTGATTTAAATTTTTCATCAATGAGTTAAATTTTCGTAAAATAGGAAGAAATGAGATTGACCAAACCAGTGACCCAGTATCGGGATGAAGAATTTATTCCGACTATCAGTAATCGCTGGCCAACTTACAATATTACTTGACTGATCAGAAACAATGAACATGGATGTGAGCAGTATCAAACATGATAAATGTGACTCTGTCACCGACATTTTCGTGCATAGAATTAATCACCATCACGGCCATCAAACAACGTTGATGCCATCATTCGACGAGGGTGTAGCCCTATCCATGTATCGTTTGCAGATGTCCGCCTTTGAGATTGGTACCTCGTGTCCGTGCATAGCGATTACTGCCAAGCCGCTCAGCTTTTCCGTTGCCATCGTATTTCGGAGCCAGTTGTGGATACGCCTTAAACACGAGAACAACCTTTCTGCCTCCATGCTTCCCACTGTCAGCACAGCTAGAATCTACAGTAGTTCTCGTAGGTTGGGAAAGAAGGTGGCGTCCCGCAATGGAAGGTCAAAGGCTGGTTACTGACTTGCGGAAAAAGGCAAATGCCGCTTCCAGTAATCCATCAGCTCACTTTGAAAGGCTGATGGGAGCGGCATGACGTGGTTTTCCCCTTCCCCCAGAAGGCATTGACCCATCCCCCCTTCACTTAGGCATGCTCTGTTTCACGATTAAACCCCAGGAATGAGAGCACAAAGCTCAAATTGCGCCCTTTTTTTCCTGATTGACCGAGATTTCATTTTCACTACATATCAGTCCAAGGATGGTATCGCTACAGTCCTTTTCCCAATATTCGGCTACGGCTCAATGGCAGTTTTTTTCGTTTGTTTTTTCGACCGCATACTCTTGGCCGTTGCTTCCAGTAGACACACTTTTTCAGCTAGGCTAAATTACTTCCACGTACATATGGCTAAAACCACTCGTCGATCCCTTTTCGGATGTCCACATACGAAAGGCTTACCTCTTCGATCTTCTGAAACCCGAAGTACACCTCCATCAGTCTACCTTGTAGCGATGTAACCAGTGGTCGCATAGGTTCCAGCAGTTCCTTTGCACACACGAAGTTGACAATATGGCCAAAGCTTGCCATCGTATGCCGTAGACCATTGTCTGCAGTCCTGGTATTTGTGTCCCAGCTCCATTTTTCATTGTGCGGATAGAATCTCTCATCAGTTGTGGGTTGACATATTTCATCGAGAGTGACGACAATGTATTCGTACAGCTCGAAGATTGTTTCGAAGGCGGTATGCCTTTCGATCCATCTCGTCTTGCACAGGTTTTTTAGCTTGACCTTCTTTGCCTCTGGAGACAGGGCATGGATAATGACCTCCAAAAACCTCTGTCGCTTCGGTGAATTGTCAAAAAAGCTGAACAACTCTCGGCAATTATCTATCATATTTACAATGGATGGGATTTTGCAAGCATGGCAGATAACAAGACTGAGTCCATGCAGACAACAACCTTGATAATCCGCATTCGGCGCAAGCTTGGAAATCTCAGCGTGAACACCCTTCTTGTCGGAAATCATTGACGCAGTTGTGTCGTATGCCTGACCCTTACAATCAGCAATGCTGATCTTATTTCTCTCAAGGTTTTTTGAATTGTCTTGGCAATAGCCTGTCCAGTCGTACGTTCAAGGTCGCATATGTCTATCAGCACTTCACGCTTTTTCGGTTTGGATGGATCAGCAAGGAAGTCGAGTAGGCGAATGCATACTGACAAAACCTCACGGCCTTGTGATGTTGTTTCATCCACGGTGATTGCAAAGTGAGGGTGTTTTTCAAGGCATTTTCGAAAGTATTCACGGAACAAGTCGGCAGCTACATTGATCAACTCAGTCTGAACCGTTTTACTGGTGTACCGAGCATTCTTCGGTCCAGAGATTAGATGCTCTTTCAGGGCAGGATTGCTCTCTGCCAGATGATAAATGCTATATAGTTCCCTTCATTGGCTACGGGTGATTGAACGAAATTCACCTTGTCGTCCCTATGCCCACATAAAGCGATCTGCTGTGTGGCACATAGCATCACCACGTCGACGATATATGACAGTATCTGTTCATTTCTTTTGACATTTTGCGCCGCCATTTGATTGATCTGTACGCCAATGCAACCCTCGACGTTTGCCATCTGAGTTCGGATAATACCTGCCCGTTCGATGCA
>JACEEZ010005652.1:0-22500 GCA_016584305.1 Chionoecetes opilio | reverse complement strand
GTATCCAACGCCTTCGTCTGATTTGGAACCATCAGTAAAGACATGGACAGAACCCTGATGTTGTGCAATAGTGGTCTAAAAACTGGACACGCTCAGCCTGACGAGGTAAAGAGCCTTTTGAGAGCGGAAGGCTTTTGCAGAAGGACACTTCTGTAGAAGCCATGGACCTACTCTCGTAGGTCTATGCTGGCAGATCCGTAAAGCAGGGAAGGATAGCGTCTCCATAATAGCTTTAAATCGGAAACCAAGGGGCTTTGCAACTCTTCGCTCAAAGTAAATTTGCGATCCTGAATCACAAGAGACAGCACGGCAAGCTATTGAGTCAGGGAGGCGTTGAAGGCGATACGAACATCTTAACATGAGGGACTGGCGTTGAAAATCTAATGGGAGGACACCAACATCCACCAATAGTACTTGGCATGGGAGATGACCTGAATGCCGCGGTTGCCAGACAGACACCAGCATGGTGTACCGAATCCAACATCCGCAGTCGAGTGGGTGTGGCAGAAGAATACACTTCACATCCATATTCAAGCTTCGAAAGGATAAGTGAGCGATGGAGATATATAGTCGGCAGGCCAACCCCAGGAAAGATGCCTAAAAAAACTTTTGATGGCATTTTTTGTTCAAAGCTGGCAACCATGCTAGAAAGTATCACTATGGTATAAGGTTTTAGAAACACCCGGTTGACAAAGTGGTATTTGACCTTCAAGGTCAAATTTGGAGGTCACAAGGTCAATTAAGTAAAATTTTGTTTTTTCCCTCTTTTATCTTATACTTTCAAATAATTTTAGGTCTGGTATGACAAATTGAGGAAATAATGAGATATAAGGGTTTTGAATTCCATAATAATAGGTAATTGTAAAGAAATCATTGAATATAAATGTCAAATTCTCATTAATGCTTTGTTTTTTCAGGAAGTTAGGATACCCTATCTTTACTTATACTGACGTGAGGGCTCCTGGCCAATCTTGGCCCTAATTTTGTTGTCAAGACCACAACTTAATTTTTTTTGGGTGAGTAGATACATGTATGCACGCACCTGTCCACAATGCACTTGACATTTTTAATGTGAGCTACTGTATATGTGACGTGAGCTTAAGCATTCCTTTTTTCCAGTAATAACACTATGTCTTGCTTTCAGGCTCCAAAATGGAAGGTGATGAAGTTCTTCTCCATTGGCACGCTTAAACGGAAGCGAAGTACCTGTTCAACCATTGACTACTCCAGTTGTCTTATCTGCAAGGAAGGGGGATGCAAGATTGAGAGGCTAAGTGTGGCTTCTGACGACGGGATGAAAAGGTTCCAGCATGCTGCTGCTGAAAGGATACGCTTAAGGATTGGGCGTCCCTTGCTACTTTGAACAGACTGAAGACTATACCAGATGAGGACTGGGCTGGCTCAGCAACGAAGTGGCAAAAGACGTGCTACATCAACCTCGCATCGGAGAGCCGCTTGTCTCGACTACGGGATCGAAGGAGCAAGGAACGTGCAGATGATACCACTAAAGCAGTGTTCGATGAGCAGACTCCAAGTTCATCCTATGAAACTCGAAAGTACATGCACTCTGCAGTTGACTGGGAACATTGTATCTTCTGCCAACGATCAGGAAAGGCTGACCTCCACAGCATAATGACAATGAAAGTGTCGCAAAACATCATAGACCTATCGAAAGACGACTATGTCATGTCGGTTAGGATGGCCAATGTTATAGATTTAATAGCTGCAGAAGGGAAGTACCACAAACAATGCTATGTTGAATTCGAGCGAAGGTTAAAAAGAAAGAGAGCACGTCATTCTCAGTGCTCAGATCCGATCCTGAATGACCTAGGGGACATGTTATTGGCGGGACTGTCTGCTGGTAATGTGTGATATGGGAAAAGCTTGGGAGAAGTATGTGGAATTATGTAATGCAAAGGAGCAAGCCCTCCTGAAAGCTACTTGTAAGAAGGCAGACGTTCTATACTGCATTGCAGAAGGTTATAGGTGATGAAGGTTCCTTTATAAGACCACGCAATCGAAAAAGGAACACTTCTTCTTTATCCCAGTGACAATCTCAGTATGTTACTGCCAGTGCCCTGTCAGAGATCTCTGAGGGAAAGGATGACTGTGATAGTACATCCATGACATCCGAACTACAGCTCCCTTCAGTCAATGAGCTGCAGGAAATCGTACACACTGCACTTCAACTGCGAGCCGACTTAAAAAGGATGCTTGGTCATTATACAGCATGGAGGGGTCTAACAGTATATGCAGTGGAAGCCATTGTTCCAGACAGCTTATATCTGTTTCTATCTGTACTCTTTGGCGGGACTGACGTGCTGGACAATGCTGATGATCAACAGGAGGATATAGGACATACTGCAACAAAGCAAAGAATATACAATATCGCTCAAGACATAGCGTTTGCGCTGTCAAAGGGGAAGAAGTTTACACCAAAACATGTTGGTCTGGGCATGACATTACACCAGGCTACATGATTGGAAAAACTGGAGGAGCTCTTTAATACTGCTGGTGGCACAATAGGCGTCGACACAGTCAGACGCATGGACGCAAGTATTGCGAACGACATTCCTGAGAAATTTAAGGACAACAACAACACCCCTCAACTTACTTCCCTGATGGTTTGGTACCCTATGAACCTGGCAGACTTATTTTAAGATCAGCCGACAACATAGATGTCAACGAGTCCACAATATGTGGTCAAGGTACATTCCATTGTACACAGTGGAATGCATGGCAGCGGGGACCACCCCTACCAAGAATCCCTGCAAAGCGTGTGGACGGACGGGATAAGGCTTTGAGAAAGGAGACTTTGAGAGGTTGCATGATGTTGATCCCTCCAAACTTCTCATTGGTAAAAGAGTTGAACCCAGGTTTCCCGAATCTTCCAGCATTGAACCAAATGACTGGTTCAAAAGTAGTCTGTCTATGAAGGCAGCCACACAAATAAATAAAGTCTGGGTAGTCTCCAGGATGGACACCAGCAACGGGCATGATGTTCCTCCATGGGCAGCCTTTAATGAGAGCATCAGTAATGTAGTCTCCACTGACGATGGTGGGAATGTCACCGATTCTTAACGCTCCTGCAGATGAGTATGGGTCTATCACAACGATCATAAACCGATTTGTCCGTCTCAGCAATTACCTTGGACAGCACCATACCATCGTGTTCTTTAATCAGCCTCTCTATGCCAAAGCGAAGGAGATTGTGTGGGGCTGTCAAGAATAGGATAAAGTACTTGCCTTGCTTGGTGGACTCCATGTCAGGTTCAACTTTCTTCGGGCCATCGGTCAGCACATGGAAAGTGCAGGGCTAGATGATGTGTGCATGGAGTCTGACATGTTTGGACAAAATGCTGTCAAGTCTATGACTTTTTTTTTTTTTTTTTTACATAACAAGGAACTGGGCAAGGGCACAACAAAAATGGGTAACACAAAGCCCGCTTAGTTTGCCAGTCCCTATAAAGAAGACAGTAAGATAATAAAATAAAAAAGAGGGGGGAGCCAATTTAGTTCGGGAGGTGTCTTGTTACTCTTCTTTTGAAAGATTTAAGTCATAGGAAAGTGGTAATAGAAACAGGAAGAGTTCCAGAGTTTACCAGTTTTCAGGGTGAAGATAATAGATAGATCTTAACTCTTGGGGGGGGGGGACAGCTCAAAGTTTGGGCCATGAGATTCACCATGACTATAATAGCTATCAGTCGTCCTCATTCGCCGCCATCGAATCCAGCACCGTAAAAACATTGCAGCTATCATCAAAGATAGTTTTCCCCATGGCGCCACTTGTCATCTACTGGGATGGCACGATGATGACCGACATTATGGGTAAGGATTTTGTTGACCGTCTTCCAATCCTGTTTTCAGCAGGTGGATAGATAGATAGATTTATAGTTTTAAGGCGCCGCAACTGCGGGGTTATTGACGCCTGCTTACAAAAGATACAGTAAAAGTATTTTGAAGACAAATTTTAAGATATAATCGAAATATTTAAAATAACGAAATATATAAAAGAGCAATAGTGTATTAAAAGCAATAATAAAAGAATATTAAAAACATCATAACTTGTTGAGAAGGCCAGCCCTCTAAATAAAGGTATGGACCTCATGTCCCGGGGAGAAACACCTCTCTCCCAATGCCAGGGAGAGACGGTAGGCACCGTCCGCCCCCCGACACCGGGACAAGAATTGCTCACGTAGGTCCCCAAGACTAGGACACTCGACCTGCAAGTGCCGCACAGTTAAGGAGACCAAGCAATCATCACAGTAAGGAGGGTGGCCCCCCTCCATGAGGAATCCATGTGTATATAAAGTGTGACCAATACGCAAGCGTGCCAAGGCAGTCTCCCATCTCCGGGAGAGACCGCAGTAGCTCCAGTCCTCGATTATTTGGCGGATTGTGCGTAGTTTATTTTGCCCTATATTATTCCCTCGTTCCTGCCAACTGATGTGAACTGATCTATGGATTGCCGAGCGTAGGTCTGTAGCCGGCACTGCAAAATGTGATAGAGCTGGTCTTCTAGCTGCAGCTTTTGCCAGGGCATCAGCTTCCTCATTACCGGCAACACCCACATGTGCCGGAACCCAACAAAAGCTGACCGTCCGGCCTCGCCTCTTGAGCAGATAAAGCCATTCCAGGATGGCATTGACCAGCGGATGGGGAGAGTTAAAATTACATAGGGATTGATGAGCACTACAAGAATCACTAAAAATTGTAAAAGAGACATCCGGAAGGGTAAAAATTATCATGAGCATATTAAATAGCACTTATTTCAGCCGTAAAAACAGATGAAACACTTGGAAGGCTGATGCCTTTGTTAAACGATGGGAATACGACACCGTATCCAACGCCTTCGTCTGATTTGGAACCATCAGTAAAGACATGGACAGAACCCTGATGTGTGCAATAGTGGTCTAAAAACTGGACACGCTCAGCCTGACGAGGTAAAGAGCCTTTTGAGAGCGGAAGGCTTTTGCAGAAGGACACTTCTGGTAGAAGCCATGGACCTACTCTCGTAGGTCTATGCTGGCAGATCCGTAAAGCAGGGAAGGATAGCGTCTCCATAATAGCTTTAAATCGGAAACCAAGGGGCTTTGCTAAGCCTCTTCGCTCAAAGTAAATTTGCGATCCTGAATCACAAGAGACAGCACGGCAAGCTATTGAGTCAGGGAGGCGTTGAAGGCGATACGAACATCTTAACATGAGGGACTGGCGTTGAAAATCTAATGGGAGGACACCAACATCCACCAATAGACTTGGCATGGGAGATGACCTGAATGCCGCGGTTGCCAGACAGACACCAGCATGGTGTACCGAATCCAACATCCGCAGTCGAGTGGGTGTGGCAGAAGAATACACTTCACATCCATATTCAAGCTTCGAAAGGATAAGTGAGCGATGGAGATATATAGTCGGCAGGCCAACCCCAGGAAAGATGCCTAAAAAAACTTTTGATGGCATTTTTTGTTCAAAGCTGGCAACCATGCTAGAAAGTATCACTATGGTATAAGGTTTTAGAAACACCCGGTTGACAAAGTGGTATTTGACCTTCAAGGTCAAATTTGGAGGTCACAAGGTCAATTAAGTAAAATTTTGTTTTCCCTCTTTTATCTTATACTTTCAAATAATTTTAGGTCTGGTATGACAAATTGAGGAAATAATGAGATATAAGGGTTTTGAATTCCATAATAATAGGTAATTGTAAAGAAATCATTGAATATAAATGTCAAATTCTCATTAATGCTTTGTTTTTTCAGGAAGTTAGGATACCCTATCTTTACTTATACTGACGTGAGGGCTCCTGGCCAATCTTGGCCCTAATTTGTTGTCAAGACCACAACTTAATTTTTTTTGGTGAGTAGATACATGTATGCACGCACCTGTCCACAATGCACTTGACATTTTTAATGTGAGCTACTGTATATGTGACGTGAGCTTAAGCATTCCTTTTTTCCAGTAATAACACTATGTCTTGCTTTCAGGCTCCAAAAATGGAAGGTGATGAAGTTCTTCCCATTGGCACGCTTAAACGGAAGCGAAGTACCTGTTCAACCATTGACTACTCCAGTTGTCTTATCTGCAAGGAAGGGGGATGCAAGATTGAGAGGCTAAGTGTGGCTTCTGACGACGGGATGAAAAGGTTCCAGCATGCTGCTGCTGAAAGGATACGGCTTAAGGATTGGGCGTCCCTTGCTACTTTGAACAGACTGAAGACTATACCAGATGAGGACTGGGCTGGCTCAGCAACGAAGTGGCAAAAGACGTGCTACATCAACCTCGCATCGGAGAGCCGCTTGTCTCGACTACGGGATCGAAGGAGCAAGGAACGTGCAGATGATACCACTAAAGCAGTGTTCGATGAGCAGACTCCAAGTTCATCCTATGAAACTCGAAAGTACATGCACTCTGCAGTTGACTGGGAACATTGTATCTTCTGCCAACGATCAGGAAAGGCTGACCTCCACAGCATAATGACAATGAAAGTGTCGCAAAACATCATAGACCTATCGAAAGACGACTATGTCATGTCGGTTAGGATGGCCAATGTTATAGATTTAATAGCTGCAGAAGGGAAGTACCACAAACAATGCTATGTTGAATTCGAGCGAAGGTTAAAAAGAAAGAGAGCACGTCATTCTCAGTGCTCAGATCCGATCCTGAATGACCTAGGGGACATGTTATTGGCGGGACTGTCTGCTGGTAATGTGTGATATGGGAAAAGCTTGGGAGAAGTATGTGGAATTATGTAATGCAAAGGAGCAAGCCATCCCTGAAAGCTACTTGTAAAGAAGGCAGACGTTCTATACTGCATTGCAGAAGGTTATAGGTGATGAAGGTTCCTTTATAAGACCACGCAATCGAAAAGGAACACTTCTTCTTTATCCCAGTGACAAATCTCAGTATGTTACTGCCAGTGCCCTGTCAGAGATCTCTGAGGGAAAGGATGACTGTGATAGTACATCCATGACATCCGAACTACAGCTCCCTTCAGTCAATGAGCTGCAGGAAATCGTACACACTGCACTTCAACTGCGAGCCGACTTAAAAAGGATGCTTGGTCATTATACAGCATGGAGGGGTCTAACAGTATATGCAGTGGAAGCCATTGTTCCAGACAGCTTATATCTGTTTCTATCTGTACTCTTTGGCGGGACTGACGTGCTGGACAATGCTGATGATCAACAGGAGGATATAGGACATACTGCAACAAAGCAAAGAATATACAATATCGCTCAAGACATAGCGTTTGCGCTGTCAAAGGGGAAGAAGTTTACACCAAAACATGTTGGTCTGGGCATGACATTACACCAGGCTACATGATTGGAAAAACTGGAGGAGCTCTTTAATACTGCTGGTGGCACAATAGGCGTCGACACAGTCAGACGCATGGACGCAAGTATTGCGAACGACATTCCTGAGAAATTTAAGGACAACAACAACACCCCTCAACTTACTTCCCTGATGGTTTGGTACCCTATGAACCTGGCAGACTTATTTTAAGATCAGCCGACAACATAGATGTCAACGAGTCCACAATATGTGGTCAAGGTACATTCCATTGTACACAGTGGAATGCATGGCAGCGGGGACCACCCCTACCAAGAATCCCTGCAAAGCGTGTGGACGGACGGGATAAGGCTTTGAGAAAGGAGACTGTTGAGAGGTTGCATGATGTTGATCCCTCCAAACTTCTCATTGGTAAAAGAGTTGAACCCAGGTTTCCCGAATCTTCCAGCATTGAACCAAATGACTGGTTCAAAAGTAGTCTGTCTATGAAGGCAGCCACACAAATAAATAAAGTCTGGGTAATCTCCAGGATGGACACCAGCAACGGGCATGATGTTCCTCCATGGGCAGCCTTTAATGAGAGCATCAGTAATGTAGTCTCCACTGACGATGGTGGGAATGTCACCGATTCTTAACGCTCCTGCAGATGAGTATGGGTCTATCACAACGATCATAAACCGATTTGTCCGTCTCAGCAATTACCTTGGACAGCACCATACCATCGTGTTCTTTGATCAGCCTCTCTATGCCAAAGCGAAGGAGATTGTGTGGGGCTGTCAAGAATAGGATAAAGTACTTGCCTTGCTTGGTGGACTCCATGTCAGGTTCAACTTTCTTCGGGCCATCGGTCAGCACATGGAAAGTGCAGGGCTAGATGATGTGTGCATGGAGTCTGACATGTTTGGACAAAATGCTGTCAAGTCTATGACTTTTTTTTTTTTTTTTTTACATAACAAGGAACTGGGCAAGGGCACAACAAAAATGGGTAACACAAAGCCCGCTTAGTTGCCAGTCCCTATAAAGAAGACAGTAAGATAATAAAATAAAAAAGAGGGGTGAGCCAATTTAGTTCGGGAGGTGTCTTGTTACTCTTCTTTTGAAAAGATTTAAGTCATAGGAAAGTGGTAAAATAGAAACAGGAAGAGAGTTCCAGAGTTTACCAGTGAAAGGGATGAAAGAGTAAAGATACTGATTAACTCTTGCATTAGGAAGATGGACAGAATAGGGATGAGAATGAGTAGAAAGTCTTCAGCGAGGTCGCAGCAGTTAAGTCGCAGCGAGGCCGCGGGAGGGGGGGCGGCATGCAGTTAGCAAGTTCAGAAGAGCAGTGAGCATGAAAATAACGGTAGAAGAGAGCAAGAGAAGCAGCATTGCGGCGGTGATTTAAAGATTGAAGACAGTCAGTCAGAGGAGAGGAGTTGATGAGACGAAAAGCTTTTGACTCAACCCTGTTTAGGAGAGCTGTATGAGTGGATCCTCCCCAAACATGTGAGATATATTCCATACATGGGCGGATAAGGCCCCGGTAGCGAGCAAGCAATTGGGCGGAAGAAAAAAAAGGACGCAGACGCCACAGGACACCTAACTTCTTAGAAGCTGTTTTAGCAAGAGATGAGATGTGAGATTTCCAGTTCAGATTTTTAGTAAAGGATAGTCCTAGAATGTTCATTGTAGAAGAAGGAGACAGTTGAGTGTCATTGAAGAAGAGGGGATAGTTATCTGGTAGGTTTTGTCGAGTAGATAGGTGAAGAAATTGGGTTTTTGAGGCATTGAACAAAACAAGGTTTGCTTTGCCCCAATCAGAAATTATAGCAAGATCAGAAGTTAGGCACTCGGTGGCATCTCTCCGTGAATCACTTAGTTCCTGTTGAGTTGGACGTCTAATAAACGACGTTGAAAAATGCAGGGTAGATTCATCAGCGTAGGAGTGGATAGGGCTTTGAGTTAGACTTAGAAGATCATTAATGAATAAAAGAAAGAGAGTGGGTGATAGGACAGAACCCTGGGGAACACCACTATTGATAGATTTAGGAGAAGAACAATGTCCGTCTACAGTAGCTGCAATAGAACGGTTTGAAAGGAAACTTAAGATGAAGGTACAGAGAGAAGGATAGAAACCGAATGAGGGTAGTTTGGAAATTAAAGATTTGTGCCAGACTCTATCAAAAGCTTTTGATATGTCAAGGGCAACAGCAAAAGTTTCACCGAAACCCCTAAAGGAGGATGACCAAGATTCAGTTAGGAAAGCTAGAAGATCGCCAGTAGATCGCCCTTTACGGAAACCGTACTGACGGTCAGATAGAAGATTGTGAGCAGAGAGATGCTTAAGAATCTTCTTATCAAGTATAGATTAAAAAAACTTTAGAAAGGCAGGAAGTCAAAGCTATAGGACGGTAGTTTGAAGGATTAGAACGGTCACCCTTCTTAGAAACAGGTTGGATGTGAGCAAACTTCCAGGAAGAAGGAAAGGTGGAAGTAGATAGACAAAGACGGAAAAGTTTGACCAGGCAAGGTGCAAGCACAGAAACACAGTTTTTGAGAACAATAGGAGGGACTCCGTCAGGACCGTAAGCCTTCCGAGGATCTAGGCCAGAAAAGAGAAAGAAAACATCATTCCGAAGGATCTTAATCACAGGCATAATATAGTCAGAGGGTTGAAAAGAAGGAGGAACAAGCCCTTCATCAACCAGAGTTGAATTTTTAGCAAAGGTTTGAGCGAAGAGTTCAGCTTTAGAAGTAGATGAGACAGCTGTGGAGCCATCTGGGTGAAGCATAGGAGGGAAAGATGAAGAAGAAAAATTGTTAGAGATGTTATTAGCTAGATGCCAGAAGTCACGAGAGGAATTTAATTCAGAAAGATTTTTACATTTTCTATGAATGAAAGAGTTTTTGGTAAGTTGAAGTAAGGATTTGGCATGATTACGGACAGAAATATAAAGGGCATGAGTTTCAGGAGATGGATGCTTATGGTACCGTTTGTGAGCCGCCTCTCTATCTCGGACAGCATGAGAACAAGCAGAGTTAAACCAAGGTTGACGGGCTTTAGGATTAGAGAAAGTGTGTGGAATGTACGCCTCCATGCCAGAGACTATGACCTCAGTTATGCGCTCTGCACAAAGAGATGGGTCTTTGACATGGAAGCAGTAATCATTCCATGGAAAATCAGAGAAGTACTGCCTTAGGTCTTCCCACTTAGCTGAGTTGAAGTGCCAGAAGCACCTCCGCTTAGGTGGGTCCCGAGACGGTACCGGAGCGATAGGACAGGTTACATAAATAAGATTGTGATCGGAGGAACCTAACGGAGAGAATAGTTTCACAGAGTAAGCAGAAGGGTTAGTAGTTAGGAAAAGATCAAGAATATTGGGCGTGTCTCCAAGGCGGTCAGGAATACGGGTAGGGTGCTGCACCAGCTGCTCTAGGTCTTGGAGGATAGAAAAGTTGTAGGCTTGTTCACCAGTTTGGTCAGTGAAAGAAGATGATAGCCAAAGCTGGTGGTGAACATTGAAGTCCCCAAGAATGGAAATTTCAGCTAAAGGAAAATGAGATGAGATGTGCTCCACTTTTGATGTTAAATAGTCGAAGAATTTTACATAGTCAGAGGAGTTAGGTGAGAGATATACAGCACAGATAAATTTAGTAAGAGAGTGACATTGAAGTCGAAGCCAGATGGTAGAAAATTCGGAAGATTCAAGGCCGTGGGCACGAGAGCAAGTGATGTCATTGCGCACATATACGCAACAGCCAGCTTTGGATTGAAAATGAGAATAGCGACAGTAAGAGGAAACAGAAACAGGTCTGCTGTCAGTGCTTACAGACAACTGAGTTTCGGTGACGAAAAGAAGATGAGGTTTAGAGGAGGAGAGATGATGTTCAACAGAGAGAAAGTTAGATCTAAGGCCGCGAATGTTGCAGAAGTTTAAGGAGAGAAGGCTAGAAGAAGTATCAAGACGGATGGGAAACACTATTACAGGGCTGTTCAGGGACATATCTGGGCCTATAAAGCACTCAGTAGGATCAAGTTTGAAAGTTTCTTGGATTGGCTACGGCAGCAAAATCTCCAACTGTATCAGGAAATCATAGTGCATCGATCAACCGTTTCAGAACTGTTCCAGAAACTTGGTACGAGGAGCCGAAATGAATGCCTTGTGAATGCTGTATCTGCATTCACTGAAGCCCTAGATCGCCCTGAATATGTAGACAAAGCCGACGAATTCCACAGCATGCTGAAGCAGAATCTCAACAATGCCTTCTGGTTGCAGTACCTTGAAATGGTGGAAATACTCTTCTCTTTCGTCCGGGCCAGTCGAGATGGGGATTGGCTGCTCCATCTTGATTCATTTGCAGCAATGCTACCATGGATGACTATATATGACCATGTCAATTATGCAAGATGGGGTCCTGTTTATCTCGCAGACATGAAAGGACTTGCCCAGATCGCACCAGAGGTACACGGAGAATTTATGGCTGGAAATTTCGTTGTGAAACGACATGCAGGAAGATTTAACCAAGTTCCAGTCGACCAAGCCACCGAATGGGTAAACAAGGGGTGCAAGCTCTCCAACGGAATAATTGGCATTACGCGGAATGACACGGCAAGAGACCGGTTTTGCACAACCTGGTCCGAGAGGTCCCAGATATCGGAGGACACTTTGCATCGCTTTGGTCTTCGCAATGACGACTCTGAAGAAGATTTCTCAACTCGGAAAGATGGTCTTTTATCCAAAATGAAACAGGACTGGGATGCTGTATCCAAGCTTGAGGCCCAATTTCGTCGATTCAAGGTGTTCATAACATCCGATCAAAAAGACACATGCGCTGCTGTGACAAGGCTGAGATTACTGACTACGAACGACATTGCCACAGAAGAGGTAGCTGCAGACCTCCTCACTGCCAAAAACAGGGGTAAAGATGTCGTGTTACATAATGTAAAGGATAGATTAGTGGAGAAGACTGTGCCTTTCCTCGATCGCCAGAAACGCCAGAAGTCAAAGACGTTTGCAACGCTGTACAAAACACCTGTGCAAGATCGAAAGCAGAGGGCCACCAAGATAATAAAAGCGGACAGGCAACTGATACAGAGACTGTTCAATGCGTCACAAGCTGGGAGAGTAGTCGATCTTCACAAAGTACTGGAGCATGAACTGTCAGTTGTACCACTTAGTTTGGCAAACACAGATAAAAACATGAACAGTACCAAGAAGTCTACAATGCTTCCCTTGCTAACCACTGATCTTGGAGTAGAGGCAGTCAAAGGAACACCTGATACAACAAGAAAAACATGCATCATAATTGATGGCCAATGGCCATGCATTGATTCAGTCCCTGCAGAAGCCACTAAAGTGCAAGACCTTCGGTGACTATGCCAAAAACTTCGAGTAGACTGTGGTGAAGCAGTTCAGTGGCATGGTTTCCAGAATTGACGTTGTGTTTGACCAGTACAGACCTTTATCAATCAAGTCAGCTACGAGGACCAAAAGAGCTGGGCAGATGAATAGACCAACACGAAAGGTGATCGATCGGGAAGATCTTCCACTTCCTCAAGTGTGCAAGAACTTCATCGGTTTAAATGAAAACAAGGAAGATCTTGCCATGTTCCAAAGTGGCAAACTTGCCAAGTACAATTACAGAGACAAGGAGATAGTTGTGGGTGGCAGCAAACCAGACAGATTTTCGACAAGATAGGGAGTCATCCCAACACTACAGGCAAACCACGAGGAGGCGGACACTAGGATCGTCCTTCATGCCCTTGAAGCCATTGATGCTGGATTTGAAAGCATAATCGTCAAGTGTCGTGACACAGACGTCCTCCTCTTGCTCATTCACTTTACCAGGAACAAACCGTTCCAAGTGTGGATGATGAGCAGCACCTCCAAGGAGCAGGAATGCTTTCCCGTGCACGTCATCAATAAGAACCTCCCACGAGTAGTAGTGGAGAATGTACTTGGCTTCCATACCATAACTGGCTGTGATACTGTCTCATCCTTTGCTGGAGATGGGAAGAAATCATGTTGGAGTGTGTATTTGCAACATCCAGAGCTGTTGCAAGGTGTTGGTAGAGATGGTCCTTTAGGCAAAGTTGAAGAGTTCATATGTATGTTGTACAAGGCACCGAGCTCTACTTCGGGTGTTGATAGGGCCAGACATGACTTGTTCCAGAAAGGAAAAAAGGCGATTGAAATGTTGCCATCAACGAGTGACACACTGGAGTTACATCTCTCACGTGCCAACCACCAGGCCAAAGTGTGGCTGCAGGCAAACAAACCTGACGTCGTAATCCCAAGCCCTCAGGAGACAGGAGGTTGGCAAGTAATGGACAGACGGTTAGAAGTGGTGTGGTTACGGAAGCCATCTGTTCCAAGCAGCTGTTTGGAGTTGGTTACTTGTGGATGCAAAACCAAGTGCCGCACACAAGCTTGCGTTTGTCATCGGATGGGCAACCATGTATACCTGCATGCGGTTGTGATTTTTTTACATTTGTGCCTATAGCGCCTGTAGGCAATGGTGATCCAGGGCTCGGATGGTAGTCTCTGGAGGTTCACTTGAGGGGTGTGATGGTTGGTCCTCGCCCGTGGTGGCGCAGGCAGGATTTTTTATAGTGACGCCTGTGATTAGAGGCTCATGCCGCCCCCCTGTGTCCTCCGATGCACTCGCAATCGAAGGCAGAGTTGATGGGCAGGGCATGTGGGTATTCTTAGGCCACTCGACGGTGCAGAAAGGTTGTTGTTTTCTTCGGGGATCGAACTCGGGTCACCGAGAACGGCAGTCGGAGACGCTAACCACTCCGCTACTGCCTCCCCCAAACGGATGCAGAGGGATGCCTTAAATCGCAGGCAGTGGACATCGTGAGGATAAATCTTAATCGCCAGAGGTATTAGGACACAAGGAAAATTATATTCAACCATCGTAGTGCCTTCTTGATGAAGAAACGGATTTATTTTCAGGAAGTAGTCGGCAGGCCAAGACCCTACAAAAAAAAGACGTTAAAGGAACGGATCCTTACTTCATGTGTATTTTGATCTATAATGGAGTAATGAGCCGTTTACATCCTACTTTCCTTCACAATGACCTATTATTATGGATTTTAAAACCATTATATCTCATTATTTCCTCAATTTGTCATACCAGACCTAAAATTATTTGAAAGTATAAGATAAAAGAGGGGAAAACTAAATTTTACCTTAATTGACCTTTTGACCTCCAAATTTGACCTTAGAGGTCAAATGCCATTTTGGCAACCGGGTGTTTTTAAAACCTTATACCATAGTGATACTTTCTAGCATGGTTGCCAGCTTTGAACAAAAAAGCCATCAAAAGTTTTCTTGAGGGTCTTGGCCTGCCGACTAATAGGAGTGTAGCACGATTAGCTCCCCAGCTGGTGTGTGAGAGGAATTTCAGTAGATCCATGGTTCGAAGACAGTCAGTCTTGAGAGCACGAAGGTGAGGTACCCAAGTCAGTCTATTGTCAAAAATGAGTCCTAAAAATCGGGCCTCTTCCCTACATGGTAGTCTCTTCCCGTAAAGATACAGGTCTGGGTCGGGATGAATCCCACGGGTTCTGCAAAAATGAACCGCTACAGTCTTCGCTGGAGAAAACTGGAAGCCACGATTCGTCGTCTATTCACAAACTTTGTCAATAGCAAGTTGAAGTCTACTCTCTGCAGCTGACATCCTGGAAGCAGCAAAAGAGTGATAAATCATCCACGTATAATGTACTAACAATCCCCTCTGGCATTACATCAACAATACCATTGATGGCCACAGCGAAGAAGAGCTACACTCAAGACGTGCTTGGGGATGCCAACTGGAAGCAAGTGTTCAGAAGACAGTATATTGCCAACTCGAACTCGAAGAACCCGGTTGGTTAGGAAGCTCTGGAAGAATACAAGCAAACGACCTCTTAGACCAATCTCATACAGAGACTGCAATATACCGTGTCTCCAAGCTGTGTCGTAGGCCTTCTCAAGGTCGAAAAAATATGGTCACATGGTGTTGGCGAATGCCCCGCATATGGATGACTCTAAGGAAATAAGCGCTTCCGTAGTGGAGTGATGCTTACGGAAATCCACACTGAAAAAACGGGAGAAAAAGTTTTCCCGTTCCAAAACCATAAAAGTCGACCATTTACCATTTATTCGAACAGCTTACACACACATGAAGTAGGGATATGGGGCGGAAATTCGTCGGTAGTGAGTGGTCCTTCCCAGGCTTAGGGACGGGATTGGCTAATTGGGAAGGTTCCTTCAATCCATATTCTATTATAGATGATCAACAAGAAATCTAGAGCCTCATCTCTAGATGACAGAGCATCGCATTGGGTATATCATCTTGGCCCGGGGAAGTGTCTGCGCAAGCCTTCATGGTTTGACAAAGCTCACGAGGTGTATAAAGAACATTGTAAGATTCCCCGCCGCTAGACGAAAAATCTATGCCTCTCTGTTCCTGTCGCCGTCTCTCCCTAGCACTTGGAGACGCAAGGTCTCTACTGCGCCACTGATACAAAATGGGAAGCAAATTCCTCTGCTACAGTCAAGGGATCTGCCATAGGGTCTCCATTAATCGATAGAACTGGAGGGAGGATGGGATAAACTTCCCTTAATTGTTCTCACTCTTTGCCAAACCTTGGACACCGGGGTAGATGCACAGATCGAACTTATATAAGCCCTCCAAGAGGAGTGACAAGCCTCCTTCATTACCCGACGGTATCGAGCTCTTGACCTGTGGAAGGTTATTTTTAGTTCTTCTGAAGTTGGCCGCGATATGTATGCCTCGCTGAGCAATCCTCAGCACGGCAGGATGACTCTCGCTGACGTAAAGTCCGATTCACCACGGAACAGGCCGGCGGGAGAAAGAGCCACAAGTGCGGGGGGGGATGCTCAACTACCTCATCCATTGTCTGAAAGTGATCTATATGTTGTTTAAAAAACACAGGCCTTTGAAAGCCCTCCCAGTCTGCACGAGAGAGGCCCCATTTTGGGAGACATCGGGAAGGGGGTGATGACACTGCTCTTAGTAGTATGGGATAATGGTCACTCCCTCGAAGAGAATCTGCCACCTCCCATGAAAAGTCGAGGGCGACCTGTGGACTGCAGAGTGATAGGTCAATAGCAGTCAATGTTCCCGTCTGCGAATGGAAATGTGTAGGTTCTCCTGTGTTTAATATATTTAGGTTGTTGCCATCGATAAAAGTTATGAGAGAATCACCGCGACGATTTCTGGTGGAATCTCCCCACAGAAAATGCCACCCATTCATGTCTCCGAGGAGAAAAAATGGACGGGGAAGCTGGCGGATAAGATCCTCAAGATCTTGGAGAGGTATGTCGTCATTTGGAGGTAGATATATTGAGCAGACAGTGTAGGTCTTGTGCAGATGGATACGACCTGCTACAGCCTGCAAGGGTGATTGCAGCGGGATGACAGAGAAGGGGACCTCCCGACGATGGTAAAGGCCACAACCACCACTAAAAGCCATCACCTGCTGGAGGTGGCGTGTGTACAGGGATAAAATCTGTCGGGCAGAGACACCTTCCCTGCCCTACCATTGTCTCTTGTAAACAGATAACAACTGGGTCCAACTCGTTGATGAGAAGGACCAGTTCTTCCCAGTTTGCACGTAATCCACGAATATTCCATTGGAGGATTGAAGACATTATTTTTTGTGTGATGATGCTGCAGTAGAAGCCTTACGGCTTGTAGACGCTGCGGTATTTGAAAGTCCAGCATCCTTGTTTCTTATTGTAGTAGATGGTAAACAACTTTTCCTTACTTTTCCAGATGTTGATTGGCGTTTTGTGTATATCCGGTGGTGTAATTGGGATCCTCACACGAGGTCCCGCAACAGTAGTAGATACCGTATGCCCCAGCAAGGATGCTGAGTTAGTGTCAGAAGCTTTACTAGTTTTACTAATAGCTCCCGTCGAGGCTCTTGAAAATTGCGTATTAGCATGGCTATCAACTACTTGGGTGTCCATATGTTGTGACTCACCTTCGCCATCAGCTTGATGTATAGCTGTGTCGCTAGCCGCTTCAGTGGTGGTAACAGCGGCATTAATATTGGAATCATGACAGTACTCACACAACTATCACGAGTTGTTGCTTTACTTAATTCCATCCCCTCCTGCTCACCATTAGAGATTTTAGCCGGAGGGACGCCCACTGACTCTAAGGACTCAGTGGAACTGCGAGTTTGCTTCCGAGATTCCTTAGTAGGTTAGTTTTTTGGGATCCTCTTAAAGGGAGGAGTCACTGTTGTTATATTTTTCATGTGCGACATGCACTACACGAGAGGTGGTTGGAGGCTCATTATGAGAAGAGTCAGCAGACTCCACAGAGTCGCAGGTCAAAAGCGAGAACTTATTCTTCACTTGGATGGAAGGATAGGTAGAAGAGAATGTGGTGGTGGAACTGCAGCAGGCTGATTAGGAGTCTTAGGTGAAGAAGCAGCAGCCATCGCGGATGCGTCGGTCTGCTTCCTCCCCCACCTGCTTGTCTGTGAGAAAGTTCTCTTCTGGCGCTCCCAAGACTGATAAAATGAGAGCTGGCCAAATGTAGGATGTCTTCTTCTAATTTGTATGTCCCACACTGTCGAGAACTCGGTGGGTGAGCATCACAGCAGTGGAAGCAGTAGGGGGTTGACTTACAATCAGATGTGTCATGGGAATCCAACGCCGAGCATCGACCACAGCGAAGAGGGGATTACAGAACTTCTTTGCCGTGGCCAAAGCTGTAGCACGCATAGCACTGCATAGGGCGGTCGTTAACCCGCTGAGTACCAGCTAAATATAATAAAAAGTACACCCACAGCCCAACTGATTTTGAGTTTTTTTATTTTTTTTTATTAAAAAGGTGAAGACATGAGAAAAGACAAAAATATCACTCACATCGAAAATAGGGGTTCTAAGGGGGTGGGGCACCCTCAGCCATCAGCTGATTCCGGCCCTAATTCAAGGTTCCCGCGCGCCTAGCCCTCAGCTGAGCCCGCAGCATTGCAGATGTACGATGCGTCCAGTTTTCGGGTGGCGGTTATTTTCACACCACCAGAGCATCATGTGTGCCTTCATAGCTCATATATACCACGTATGTATCACATAGTGTCATAATAAGTTAATTTCAAATGTGATGAGTGGACATAGTAAAGATTTATAAATAAGGACGAGTGGCAGTTTGCCCTAGCGTCCCGGTAACCATGGAGACAGGCGACCATGGTGGATTTGTACCCCAGCATAACACACGTACACACGCACACCCAGCCCCTCCCACACTCTACAAACGGGACTTCCAAGCCTATACTTGAGAGTTGCCACGTATATAAGGCATATCCCATACCAATCTCAAGTCAATAGCTACCATAGAACATGAGTAAATAAGGTCTAAAGTCGTGGTGCGATAAGCGGGTATAGTGTTTTTATCACGCTCCACAACATCAGAGATAGGCCCGCAGAACCGAAGGGGTTGCGATTATCATTACGTATTGACAACACACTTACAAGTATCCCACACAAATTTCAAGCCACTAGCTACCATACGACGGAGTAAATACAGTCCAAAGTCGCGGTGAAAAAAGTGGATAAGCTCGCGCCTCTAGTCCACCCACCCATACCCGCGCGGCGAACCCACGCAACTGCCGGGTACCGCCACTGTTGCCCCACATATCAAGCAGTGCCCCGTACCATTTTCAGGTCATTCCTTGCCATAGAAGCCGAGTAACAGATTTTTAAATGGCGGACGCACAGTCTGCGTCGCTGGGACTGGGCGTTGCATACATACTTGATGCATCACGTGCGTCGCTGGGGTCCAGGGGTTAAAGGCTTTTCTCCTTAGAGTCTGGGGACCGATCCTGATGTAATCGGGGAGACTTGATCCGTAGAAATTGAAAATGATCATGTTTTTGCTCCCTCTTACCTTCGAGACTTTCTGTACTCTACTTGGGCACATGGTTAGTATTTCTTCCTCCGAGAATTCATATAGATCGTAGTTGTAGACTACGCCTTTGCTGTAATTAAACTTGGAGTCAAAAGGCTGTCAGAGGTGATGGGCATGTGAAGGAGCATCCGAGCCTGAGTAAGTCCTTGGCTCGGATCAAAACTCCTCTGCCATACTTTTTCAGGTGGACATCTGGGATTTTTCCAATTTCTTTTCCAAAAATCGTGCCGCATGGAAAACATTGCCTCCACTTACCTTGTAATAGACCACGTAACAACAAGGGGTAGGGCTTTGACGGACCGTTGGTGTAGATGCTGTAGTGTCCTGGAAGGTGTTAGAAATGTAGTCCTCAGGGCCTTCTGCAACATTTACAGAGCGAAGAAGTTCGGCTCTGTAATGTTTCCAATTTCCATTGTTGTGGCTTCCACATAGGCAGATGTTGCGCCGTCTGCTGTATCAAAAGTGATGTAGCACCTATTTGTTTGGTCATTGCCATCATAAACAATACTACGGATGCGGCGAACCACACCATATGCCTTGCAAATAGCATGTATTGCTCTGTAGGACATGGCCTGGGACACGTTGGACAGAAGCAAGGTGTCCAACGTAGAAGTGCCCTAGGGCCAGACACGTCCCTCAATCCCTGTCTGCGTCCTTGGAGCGGGGACCGCCAGACCGGGGAGCTGAGGAGGAAGGGGCGGCTGCCCGCTTCGTGCCACTTCAGGCCTGGAAAGGCGCCAGGGTGGCAATGAGAGAGGATCCAGTGGGAGAAGTCGAGGACAAGCGGACGTCAGGGAGAGAGGCAGGACAGGGTAAATTAATTGATTGACTCATAAACGAAATTACTTCACCTCCCCACGCCCCCACCCACCATGGAGCCCAACGAGGGGAAGCTGTCTGTTGGGGAAGGACCTCACCCAACAGCTCCAGGGGTAGCTGGGAAGTATACGCTTCGGTTGCCTGGTGTCTGGTGGCAGCCGCGGGACCGATGCGGTGCCCACCAGGCAACCTCCGCTTCGCTTGGCCCTAGCCAACGCATGACCAGCCGATTGATCCAGCGGGGCCACACTGGACCTCCCGTCTTACCCCAACCACCCTACCAAAGGAACGTGTTGCCCACCGAAGGGAGCTACAACACTCCCCGCGGTGGACACAACTCCCAGATAGAGGGGCGCGCAGGGAATATACGAGACGCCACACACGGCAAACACGTGGGGAGCGGAGTGTAAAGTTTAAAAGGAAGAAGGGGCGTGAGACGGAAGAGAAGGGAAGGGTCTCACCGGGCCTAGAATCGCCCTAAGAAAGGAGAGAAAGGGGGAGGAAGTATAAAGGCGACATCACCGGCAGGCTCCACCTCCCAGTGACGAAGGGGGAGCGCCTTTTCCACGAGGCCGAAAGGCCCCCAACCCAACAATGGGAGGCAGGCCCGCCCCCCCCGTGATGGCGCCCGACCACGCTTCAAACCCCGGGCCCCACGACAAAGGGGACTGCACAGCTGGGTTTCAGCCCGGGGTTTAGGGGGCAGCTTCCCCCTCCCCCCCACCCCCCAAAAAAACCCCCACCCCTCTTGGGACCCGGAAAATGTATAACGAAGGCTGTCAAAAGGTCCATTGAAGAATGGGGGTAAAAGACCGTGTTTTTACGATTGTTTCGACACAAAAGCAGCAAATCGGGGAGTAAAAGAACTTGTACTCTTTGGGAACAGGAAAAAGGCGAAGGGGCTTTTAAAATTTCCCTGTTTTAATTTAAATCTTTGAGATTTTGTTAAGGGGGGGGGGGGCCATTTAGTGATTTGGGTTCTTTTAAAAAGGTCCTGATATTTCCCGATATTCAAACGTTTTCAGCTAAAAGGGGATTAAACAAAACCAAAGTATCCCTTTAACGGCGTGGCACTGACCCAGTCCCCCGGTTTCGGGGGATTTGAGATGAATAAATTCTTTTACAAAGAAAAACTTTTATCCAACAGGGCCCAGGGAAAGACTATCAAAAATTTTGGAAAATATCAATCATTTTTCTTCGGGGGGATTCCCCAAAATTTGTGGGGTCCGCTTTTTAAAGGCTCCAGGACCCTTTCCATCGAGGCCGGTGGTGGGCCAAAACCATCTTTTTCTTTTAAAAGGGCTGGATGTTCGGGGGTCAAATTTAAATTGACTCTGCGGTGGAAAACCCCGCCTGAAGGCAGTATGTGATTGTCATCAAGGTATAACCTCAAGGTTTTTGGGTTCCCCGGGTCCTTTAGTCCCCCCCAACCTGCTCCTGCCCAAGACCTCGGTGTTGAAGGAACTCCAAAAAAAACCAAAGTTTTTGTTTTTGGAAAATCTTGGGCCTTGTGAGCGCTTTCCCCCTGGGTTTTTTTGTCCTCCGGCTCCTTTTCTCTTGGGAAAAAAGGGAATAAAGGCCAGGAGGGCTCCCAAACCCCAAAAAAAAAAATTAAAACCCAAAAAAGGGCTTGTGCCACTTATTTTTTCAAGGGGAAAAAAACTTCCTTCGTCAGTGGGGCTTCCCGGGGATTCTTTGAAAACTGGGCTTGAGGACAAAATTTTTCCCAATGAAAACCCTGATTTCCCGGGGGTCAGTTGCGATTTCCGAGGGCTAAGGGGGTAAACCCCCAAAAATCAAAATTTTTCAAAAGGGCGTGTCAAAAAAAAGAGTTGCGCTAAGACGAGTACAAAAGCTGTTTTTTTTTTTTTCGATGAGAAAAGAACTTTCCTTTGCGGGCGTTGAGACTACGAAAGGGGCCTTCCTACCCAAAGAAGTCAGTTTGGGTTAATATCAAGATTGGAGCTTTTTTGAGTGTCCGTGGCTTTCCCTTCTCAGTCTTCCCTTAAAATTGGGATTCAAATTTAGAATAGAAATAAAAGTAGAAAAGGGATATAAAAATATGGGGAAGTATTTAAAAAAAAAAAAAAAAAATATAGATAAAAAAGTAAATATATATTTAGTTATAGATATATTCATATTTACAATTTATATATATTTATATATAATGTATATGTTATTTTATATATAAAATTATATATTATTAAACATATTATATATTTTATTTTTGAAAATTATATTATATAAAAAAAATTATTATCTTTGTGAATTTTAAATATAATATTTTTGTTTTTTTATATTAATATATATAAATAATTAAAATATTTTTTTATTATAATTTTCTTATAAATATTTTATTACGTATATATATATATATTTATTAAAATTTAAAATTATATATTAAAACATAAAATATTAATATTTTATTATCTATATATTAATATTGTATAATTTTTATTAATATATATTTTTATA
>JACEEZ010005650.1:0-23503 GCA_016584305.1 Chionoecetes opilio | reverse complement strand
CACCAAAATTTTAATTTTTGGCATTTTCAATTTTTCATCATAAGAAATGAAATTCAATTGACGAATATTTCTGGTAAATTTCAAATTTGTTGGTAATTTCTGGCAAAATACAAAAATTGGCAGGACCTGGCAACTCTGTCTGGCATTTGACATAGGACGTCGAACAGTGAGGTGTATTGGACTAGTTTTCGCTTAGTTTCCTTTCGCACAAACCGGAAATTTGAGAAATCAAACTATTTACGCAGTACAGACCAAAACCATTCAGATCATAGTCATATTTATAAAAAATATTTTTTATATGCCCTGTTCTTGGTTTTGGGTCTGTTTCGGGGGGCCCTGGTCTTGGTTTTGGGTTTTGGTCTCGGAGGTCTTGGTTTTGGGTTTCTGGGAGGGCTGGTCTTGGGTCTGGGAAGTCGGTCTTAGTCTTGGTCTTGGTCTCGAAGGTCTGGGTCTTGGTCTTGGTCTTGGTCTCGGAGGGTCTGGTCTTGACTATAACACTGATACATACACACCACCTACACATACCACACACACACACACACACACAACAAGCTCAGACAAAAACCCACACATAAAAACACACACACAATTTACCACAACTTAAAATGTTAATCGTTTACTTATTACTGAAATTAATATGCATGAGGGGAGTTACAAAAATATTATATTATATAAATGAGGAAAGTTCCAATAAAAACGTTTCTAAAATTTCCTGTGTGAAACCCCAAAGGAGGGGGCCACTCCTTACCCCTTAAAAATTCCCCCACCTCCTTTCTTTTCCTTTCCTTTCCTCTCTCTCTTTTCTCTCTCCTCTCTCTCTCCTCTCTCTCTCTCTCTTTTCTCTCTCATCCACATACCCCCCCACCCCCACCCCACCGACCACCCCACCCCCACACCCCCACACACACAAACACACACCCACACATACAGACACACACACACACACACACACTAACTCACACATACATACAACTCACACACACACACACACACCAACACCACACACAAACAAAAAAACAAACTCATACACACACACACACACACACACACACACACATACAACAAAAAAAAAGTTAAACGAAATAATAATAATATTGCGAAAAATGATGTTAAAAAAAATATTAATACATTTTACGATATGGTTTTAGTTTACCATTAAGTTCCATATAGGTTCTTTGAGCAAAATTTATGGCCAGGGAAAACCTTCTTCTTCTTGTTACCAGCAACCATCACCTAGTGACGTCATTTAACTCCGCCCAAAGGGGCGGAACGGATTGACCCATTATAGAAAAGACCCTGATTATAGCTTTTATGGTTTACATCACCGCCACGGCCAGCGTGTGCTTGGGGCGGTGCTTTTGTGACGTCAGTGCATAATATCTATATCATGGAGCTATAAAAAAAACCTCCCCGATCTATAAAGGCAGCGAAATATCCACTTAATTTATAATGGGCCCCCTACACTGAATATTAAGTTCCCGTTCCAAATGTCCATAAATCTTGATTAGATAGGCAACTTGCGGACAACTGGGTGTTAGCAACCAATATTTGATGTTTTTTCACCACTGTAAGGTACTCTTAAGTGTTTCTTGTTTGAATATCAGGTTTTCACTAATAAAACCAATGATTATGATATACTCATGTCCATTCCATGAACAAAGGTTTGAAGAAATATTATTTGAAGGTATGCTGTACCTACTCGTGCTTTTTATTATGGATTTTATAGAATAATAATCATACTACCCTTGTGTGAACATCTATAGTATTTCATCATCAATGGAAAAACATTCACCAAAACATTTTGACGTAATAGTTCCTTGGAGGCCCCTCCAGGCCATGCAGAAGTATAGCATACCTTCAAATACTATTTCTTCAAACCTATGTTCATGGTATGGACATGAGTATATCATAACTAGAGATCGCATAATTTTTTGTTATTTAGGCCTTTTAAAGGGTTTTTTTATGTTATGTATTTTCACCAAAATATTTGATAGAAAAACTAAAATATGGGGTTTTTAAATCAGTAATCAGTGCTTTATTTCCGTGAAAAATGCGGAAAACAAAATCAGAAATGATACACAACCAATCCTGCACCCAGGTGGGACAGGGGTGGATTCCCCCTGAAATCTATTGACATTTCAAAAACACTAGCCTTATATAATACTGAATGATCAGCAAGCCGCCATGAACTAAAATTAAGTACATATCTAAACAATTATTTCATCCTCTGATTTATGTTATTTTTTTCAGTTAAAAATAATTTCAGTATTTTTACAAAAAGCGGAAAATATTCTTTTCGGGCCCATGATTCAGTGTACGGTATATCCCGTTACCCCTGGCATCATTCACCAAATCTGTTAACTTTTAACTCATTTCTAAAAATTAGACTGAATCAGAAGACTGAAACACCGCTGTCAGTCCTGACCCATCAGTGGACAGACAGGACTGAAGTTATCACTTGCAGAGTTTGGGATAAAATGTTGTTATTTAGGCCATTTTTGGTACATCCTAGCAAAATCATAATTCAGTTTTTTTTGCAAAAACCTGTTTTATGTGGATTTTTTTTTTTTTATGTACTTTACATATTTTCCCGATCTCTAACCCTAACCATTGGTTATATTAGTGAAACCTAATATTAAACACAAGAACTCTTAAGAGTACCTTACAGTGGTTAAAATAACATCAAATATTGGTCGCTAACACCCAGTTGTCCGCAAGTTGCCTATCTAATAAAGATTTATGGACATTTGGAACGGGATCTTAAGGACTTAATATTCTGTGTATTTGCCCATGAGGCTGCCTCTTGCAGTGTATTTTCCTCGAGTATAGGCTGATATAGGCCTTGGAGACACACCCAACATTCTTGATCTTTTCCTAACTACTAACCCTTCTGCTTACTCTGTGAACTATTCTCTCCGTTGGGTTCCTCGATCACTATCTTATTTCTGTAGCCTGTCCTATCGCTCCGGTGCCGCCTCGTGACCCACCTAAGCGGAGTGCTTCTGGCACTTCGACTCAGCTAAGTGGAAGACATAAGGCAGTAAATACTCTGATTTTCCATGGAATGATTCTGCTTCCATGTCAAAGACCTATCTCTTTGTGCAGAGCGCATAACTGAGGTCATAGTCTCTGGCATGGAGGCGTAAAATTCCACACACCCTTTTTCTAATCCTAAAGCCCAGCAACCTTGGTTTAACTCTGCTTGTTCTCAGCTGTCCGTGATAGAGAGGTGGCTCCCCAAACGGTACCGTAAACATCCATCTCCTGAAACTCATGCCCTTTATATTTTCTGCCCGTAATCATGCCAATCTTTACTTCAACTTACCAAAAAATCTTTCATTCATAGAAAGTGTCAAAAACTTTCTGAATCAAATTCCTCTCGTGACTTCTGGCATCTAGCAAATAGCATCTCTAACAATTTTTCTTCTTCATCTTTCCCTCCTATGCTTCACCCAGATGGCTCCACAGCTGTCTCATCTATTTCTAAAGCTGAACTCTTCGCTCAAACCTTTGCTAAAAATCCAAACTCTGGTTGATGAAGGGCTTGCTCCTGTTGGATGTTTTCTTTGCCCTTTCTGGCCTAGATCATCGGAAGGCTTACGGTCCCTCCTATTTGTTCTCAAAAACTGTGCTTCTGTGCTTGCACCCTGCCTGGTCAAACTTTTCCCTCTTTTGTCTATCTACTTCAACCTTTCCTTCTTGCTGGAAGTTTTGCTCACATCCAACCCTTTGTTCCTAAGAAGGGTGACCGTTCTAATCCTTCAAACTACCGTCCCTATAGCTTTGACTTCCTGCCTTTCTAAATTTTTTTGAATCTATACTTAATAAGGAGATTCTTAAGCATCTACCCTGCTCACAATCTTCTATCTGATCGTCAGTACGGTTTCCGTAAAGGGCGATCTACTGGCGATCTTCTAGCTCTCCTAACTGAATCTTGGTCATCCTCCTTTAGGGTTTCGGGAAAACTTTTGCTGTTGCCCTTGATATTCAAAAGCTTTTGATAGAGTTGGCACCCAAAACTTTAATTTCCCAACTACCTTCATTCGGTTTCTATCCTTCCCCTTTTGTACCTTCATCTTAAGTTTTTCCCTTTCAACCCGTTCTATTGCGCTACTGTAACGGACATTGTTCTTCTCCTAAATCTAATCAATATGGTGTCCCCAGGTTCTGTCCTATCACCCACTCTCTTTCTATTTTTTCATTAATGATTTTTTTAAGTCTAACTCAAAACCCTATCCACTCCTACGCTGATGATTCTACCCTGCATTTTTCAACGTCGTTTTTTTAGACGTCCAACTCAACAAGAACTAAGTGATTCACGGAGAGATGACACCGAGCGCCTAACTTCTGGGCTTTCTATAAATTTTTGATTGGGCAAAGCAAACCTTGTTTTGTTCAATGCCTCAAAAACCCAATTTCTTCACCTATCTACTCGACAAAACCTACCAGATAACTATCCCCTCTTCTTCAATGACACTCAACTGTCTCCTTCTACAATGAACATTCTAGGACTTCCTTTACTAAAAATCTGAACTGGAAATCTCACATCTCATCTCTTGCTAAAACAGCTTTTTAAGAATTTTGGTGTCCTGTGGCGTCCTGCGTCCCCTTTTTTTTCTCCCTACCAATAGACTACCTTAAGGCGGCGTCACACTAGCACTTTTTTCCGTCTAGTTAATCAAACTTCGTTGGTTTTCTCTCGCTCTGACTAGTTTTTTTCTCGCT
This sequence comes from Chionoecetes opilio, assembly GCA_016584305.1. Classification (NCBI taxonomy): domain Eukaryota; kingdom Metazoa; phylum Arthropoda; class Malacostraca; order Decapoda; family Majidae; genus Chionoecetes; species Chionoecetes opilio. The sequence goes on along the minus strand of JACEEZ010005650.1, from coordinate 18,778 downwards.
CTGACTAGTTTTGTCCGTCTGAATTTTCTTCATTCTAGGCACGCCGTAATTCCCCTTTTTTTCAATGAATCAACTTTCTTTCACAAAAAAATTTCCTAGTGATACCTTTACAAAATTTCGATTAAATCATTAATTTTTGCAAAAATTCAAAATTTAAAGGTTTTGGGGGTTTCGGTCCTTTTTTTTCCCATGTAGATACTTTAAATTTTTCCGGGTCTATTAATAAACCGTCTCTCGCCTGACTGTTTTTCCCTACAAATTTAATCCCGAACATCACCTGACAAGTGGTGTAAGTTTTGTTAAGTTGGCACTTTTCTAGAAATAAAATCCACAAACAACCCCTTTGAAACAGTGTGTTAGAATATAATTTCTAGGTTTAAAAGTTTAAAAATAAGTGACCTCCCCTAACATTTAAAAGGGTTTTAAGAATTGGAATGTTTGTTTGGGGGAAAAGATTTACTCCCAAAGAGTACCTCACCAACACACCCTGACACACAGTGGTGTTAAGAATTAATAAATTTTTAAAGAGTGTGGAAAAAGATTTCTAAAAGAGTACCTCACCCACACACCCTGACACACAGTGGTTTTTTAAGAATATGAATGTTTGGGAGTGGGGGAAAAGATTTACTAAAAGAGTGACCTCACCTACACACCCTGACACACAGTGGTGTTAAGAATTATGAATGTTTAGAGTGTGGGAAAAGATTTCTAAAAAGGTACCTCACCATACACACCCTGGCACACAGTGGTGTTAAGAATTATGAATGTTTAGAGTGGGGAAAAGATTTGCTACAAGGGACCTCCCAAAACACACCCTGACACACAGTGGTGTTAAGAATTATGAATGTTTAGAGTGTGGGAAAGATTTCTAGAAAGAGTACCTCACCAAACCAACCCTGACACACAGTGGTTTAAAATATGAATGTAGAGTGTGGAAAAGATTTCTAAAAAGAGTGACCTCACCTCACCACCCTGCCCACACAGTGTGTTAAGAATTATGAATGTTTAGAGTGTGGGAAAGGATTTGCTACAATGGTCACCTACCCATAACACCCTGACACACAGTGGGGGTTAAGAATTATGAATGTTTAGAGTGTGGGAAAAGATTTGCTACAATGGGTCCCCTCACCACACACACCCTGACCCGTGTTAAGAATTATGAATGTTTAGAGTGGGGGAAAAAGATTTACTACAAAGAGTGACCTCACCAGACAAAACCCTGACACACAGTGGTGTTAAGAATCATAAATGCCTCCTACCAAACCCAAAAACTTAACCTCACTTATCTGAAATTTAGAAAATTCATTGCACAAAAAACAAACATACAGGCACAGGAAAGCACAGCTAAAGAACGGCAATAGAAAGTAAAAAGTACCTACATTTTTCCCATTTCGGTAACTATGTTTTTGGGTGCATAATCCGCAGAAGTTGGCGGGCTCCACAAGCCTTTCAGCTTACTTTTTTTTACGATGTCATGAAAGAAATTGTTCTACTACAACTTAAAGCATTACAAGGCACGTAATTATAGCCGTCGGTATAATGGACGAGAGTTTCGCGGTCGTTTTCAGAGACAAAAGACTATTTTTTCTTGGCCTACAAAAGGTGCGTGTTGTAATGGAGATAGTTTTTTTTGCGCAAAAGAAAAAAACATAAAAAAATAAATAAATAACCCAAAACCCAACCTTACTTTATATATTTTATGAAACCTAACCTAACCAGATTTTTAATGAAACCTACCCTAACCTTATAGGTTTTAAAAGAAACCTAACCCAACCTTATAGTTTTAATGAAACTAATCTTAACCACAATGTGGTTAAACCACAAACCACAAAGAACCATGTTTTGTTTACAGTCGAACAGCTGACTGATGATCAGGCGAACGATTCTGTGTGTGTGACGGCTTGCTGACTTTGCAGTCAGAAAATTGTTAGTTTGTAGAAAGTTGCTGAAAAAAACTAGACGGAAAAGTGCTAGTGTGACGCCGCCTTTAGTGAGCTCGATCTGTCATCTGGTGGCCGTCTGGAACTACACGCGGAGCTAGAAAGTAGGGTCTGGGGTGTCGGGCTCGACTTATTTTCTTTTATTCCCCTATCAAACCGCTACAATTAGTGTTGTCATGGTCACATAGGCTTATGCAAAATGGAAATATACGAGTTTTACATTATTCATGCGTTAAAAATTAGGATTGTTGGCAAAATAGAAGCATTCGATCACAGGGTTTCCTACAACTTCTACTAAATGAATGTTGTATAATGTTGTAGGACACCTGTGATCGAATGCTTCTATTTTCCCAAACCCAATCCTCATTATAACCCCATGAATAATGTAAACTCGTATATTTCCATTTGCAAAAGTCTATGTTGACCATGACAACCCCTTAATTGTAGCTGGTTTGATGGGGAATAATAGAAAATAAGTCGAGCCCGACCCCCCCAGACCCTACATTCTACTCCGCGTGTAGTTTCCAGACGGCCACCAGATGACAGATCGAGCTCACTAAGGTATCTATTGCTTGCTCTATACAGGGCCTTATCCGCCCATGTATGGAGTATGTCTCACATGTTTGGGGAGGATCCACTCATACAGCTGTCCTAAAGAGGATTTGAGTCAAAGCTTTTCGTCTCATCACTCCTCTCCTCTGACTGACTGTCTTCAATCTTTTTAAAACACGCCGCAATGTTGCTTCTCTTGCTCTCTTCTACCGTTATTTTCAAAGCTCACTGCTCTCTGAACTTGCTAACTGCATGCCTCCCCCCTCCTGCGGCCCTCGCTGCACAAAACTTTCTACTCATTTTCATCCCTATTCTGTCCATCTTCCTAATGCAAGAGTTTAAACATATCTTTACCTACTCTTTCATCCCTTTTTACTGCTAAACTCTGGAACTCTCTTTCCTGTTTCTATTTTCCCTTTCCTATGACTTAAATCTGTTCAAAAGAAGAGTAGAAGACACCTCCCGAACTAAATTGGCTCGCCCCTCTTTTTAATTTTATTCTCTTACTGTCTTCTTTATAGGGACTGGCAACTAAGCGGGCTTTGTGTTACCCATTTTTGTTTGGGGCCCTTGGCCAGCCCCTTTTATGATGTAAAAAAAAAGAGCAAAAAAAAATTCTATCACGAATGTTAAGGTGTTTTTTGTGTTGCGTAGCTGTAGTAAAACGCCAATTGCCAACCACTGAATATTGAAGAACAAGTTATTCATTCACTTCACAATTTTTTTGGAGGGGGCTCAATCGCCAGTGTACAAATTAAAGCCACGGAGCAGCGAAGGGATGCATGACGTGAAACATCATAATATTATAAAATGCAAATAAGACCCTAACGGATTTCAGCGTTACTAAAAATATGTAATACTATTGTGTATGTCCTAATCAATACATTTTCATCATGTTAGTGTTAACAGTTATCTAAGTTCATAAATGAAAAGGCAAAGTTCATGTCCCAGTCCGCCCTGCGCAGCTCATCGCTCGGCCCCAACATTTGACCGAAGTTGTTTTGTGGGTTTACAACCTGTGGGAGCGGACGTACGAACGAAGACTAGCTACTATTTCCTAAAAAGTATTCCCTTCTCAACATTAACCTAAAAAGATAAATTTTTTTCATTACATATGTCAAAAGAGGAAAACAGAACCCCGAGCATCAACTGGAGTGTGATGAGTGAAACAACTTTAACTAAAATTTCCCATTGCACCGGGCGTGTCGTGGGTGGGACGTGCTGGGACTCACAGCATTGCTGCACCAGGACGCCACACACCGCCACCTTACCCTCGAGGACACTTACTATGGCTGGACACCCACCCACTGGGCCGCCTACTTTGGCAAGGTGAGTTATGATGGAGCTGTTTTGCCTAAATTATAAATTCGTATTCCCTCACGTCCGCCCAGTGAGTGCATGTTTCATCTTCATGTTTCTTGTTTCGCATGTTTCAAAACGGTTGATGTTAATAGTTCTCAAATCAGGATCCAGTCCTTTAGGATCCAGTCCCTTTGGGACTGGATCCTGTTCATCAGCGTACGTTCATCAGCGTACGTTCAGCAGCGTACTAGAGTGTCATGCATCGTGCAATTTAGTGGTGATATCATTAGTTTGAAGTGACCGCTTTCCCTTTTTGCGCCTAAAGTTTTAATACACTATGCCGATGGCAACATCTCCCGGACAACAACGCGACCCATCCGTTGTCATGACACTATTTGGTGTGATGGGGAGGGTTGTCGACTGTCGTGCTAATATGTTAGGCGTTACTTTAAACTACTACCACGTACGATCACCTCTGTTACTATAGCATGAAATTACTTTTCACACACACACACACCTATATATGTATATATATATATATATATATATATATATATATATATATATTAATATATATATATATATATATATATATATATATATATATATATATATATATAATATATATATATATATATATATATATTATATATATATATATATATATATATATATATTGGACCATTAAAAAATTACGTAACGTTTTTTTTGATCAATTTGACCCCCACCCTTGTCACGCCTAGTAGACATTTCCAGATCCTCCCTATAAATTATGTAACATTAGCTAGTTAACCCCTCTAAAAAAACTTGGTGTTTACATTTTTTCCCCAGATACAATAATATAAGTAAGTCTAGTGGAGTATGTTATGTTATACAATGATAACACACGTTTGGTGAACATCCCGACGGAGTAAAAACAAACGTTTGTAATGTCCTATCAATGATATATTTATGCAAACCCTGCTGAAGGGCTGTGATAGTTGATTTGCTGCTCAGTGCTATCTCGTGCCATTTGCGTGCAACGTTACTAGTCCTGAAACAATTAATTGTTGATTCTTTGGTGAAGGTTGTAGTGCGTAGTGCGCTTTCGGGGAAAGTTGCCTGTCTGCACTCTGCAGGAGGAGAGCGAGTGAGACGGCAACAGTTACTGCCTGTACCGTTTGCCTGACTTGAGGTCAACACCCGCACAGGCGTACATGTTTGTTCGCCAAATCATGGAAGCCTTTTGTTTTGTTTTATACATTCGTTTGTACTTACAACGAGGTATAGTCCGGCAGAAGTACCATGGGACCTCTTTTTGGAATATAAAGTTTTTTTTAATGTTGATTATTGATGGTAAGGGCATATATATTCAGAAACTGCCGGATGACATCTTGTCATACTTGAGCAATTTGTGCTAGGAGGCAAAATCCAAGATGGTCGCCATCGAATCTGGGAAAATCTATTTTCCTCATATCTTCGTAACTAGTGCCGACCGGGGTAACCCGGTCCTTCCAACGGACCGGGTTTTATTCGGACCGCCATCTTTGCTTTGGTGTTTGTTTCTATATAAATAAGAGTGTAACAGTTTTGAATATCCCATGTAGTAAAATAACCATTTTTACATATCTAGTATTAATATGAATATAAATATTGATATGTAACTGAACCAGGAACCAAAAAAGAAAATGAGTAAAATGACAGCAAAAAAAAAGTGTCGGCGAAGTTTATTTAAAAAATCAGCTGATTTGGTGAACTTTCATGGGATTCAAATACGAGACGGAGTATCTCCTTGTAGTAAGCGTATATAGAGTGCTTTTCCTCCACTTTAACATGAAAATATCAGAAATGCTGTATCTTGTCGCATTTCTTATGATCAATACTCAGTTTTGGTTCATATTTACCACGGTGACAAAAACACTCACGGGGTAAACTGGACCCAATGTAATGTAGGTGTGAGTTAAGGAGGAACTGTACAGTACATAAGGATAACGTACAGACGTTCTCATGACCACATTTATAGGTTTAGAATGGTATCCCTCTAACATGTATTAGAGAAAATGGGAGCACACAGCTGAGGGGGATTTTAATGAATGACCCGCGGCTGAATTAAAGTGCGTTTTCGTGACGTTCACCCTGTTTTGTTCACCCTGGTCCTGTCTAGTCCAGACCGGTGCAGACTGGACTGATGCTCGCTAAAATACATCGAGACTGGCCCCGTCCCATTCGTCGTTCCTATTGGCTGGGGGATCGAGTGCTCCGGGCAGAAATGGCGCCTTATGACATTAGTGCAGTGGCCACTATACTAGTGTTGTTGACGGTACATTAATTTCCAAAGATGTTGTTTAAGCAAATTACTTTAGTCTTATGGTCGGGGCCCTCATGGTGTTTCATGTCTTATCAGCAGCACGAGAAGCTTCTGGTCGTCTTCCCCCCTGACTTTTTGTGCGCATGCGCCAGTTCTACCCACACTGGGCCAAGGTGGTCCTGCTCGCTGGGTTGGACCAGCCCAGCCCGTCCCAGCCCGGTCTAGACCGCCTCGCAAAAACAGTGGCCGCCCGGGACTAGGGTTGTGCGGTATCAAGAAAATACCGGTATTGCCGATACCGGTTTGCGGGAGTAATACCGGTACGTCCTCACACCGGTATCAATTACGATCCGGTTTTACCGATACCGTACATTAAAACCGGTATTACCGGTATCGGTATTTGTTTTTTTCGTGTATTTTTTACTTGTCCTTCTCAGACAATTATTAAAATCTACAGCATCGCCCCCCCCCCCCTCCCCCTTAAATAAGTTTCCTATAGCGTCGGCCATTTCTTTTTTTACAATTATTAACCCCTACCGTACATCATAGTAAAGGTAAGGTACAGATGGAAGCAATACGCTTAGCTGCGCGTGGCATGCGGTGCTCATCTCCGTGGCATTAGCCCTTAGAGCCTGTGGTGGGTGAGAACCCGTTACCCCGGGACACAGGGCTAGTGTGATTTCCCGGGGTTTACCACAGACCACAGTACAGCATAGACCCCCCTAAAATAAAGTATCCTGTGGCGTCGGCCATTGACAATTTAAGGGGGGACCGAGAAAAACTATGGCCTAGGCCCTGCACCCCAGAGGAAAAATATGTTTTCAATGAAAATCTGAATGCTGGACTTTTCTTATTTGCTCGAACACTGTTATATTGCATGTACCATAAATATGCCACAAATTAGTACCAAGATATAATGTAAAATATGGGGGGAAAAAAGTTTCAATTAAACTAATATGAAATCTGAACCACATTTGGAAAAATTTTTAAAGTCCTTTCCCGCCCTTATTAGTGGTTTTTTTTATCCAGACCTTCACAAATCCCTTCAATACCTGTAAAACGTAATAATAAAGTGGGGGAGAGATTGAAAAAATATAAAATAATTACTAACCTAACCTAACCTAACCTGGTAAAATTGTAGTCCTTGCCACACCCTTGTGTCTCGTTAGGAGGTTATTGGTTAGGTTGTAGTGAGGTTAGGTTAGAAATTTATTTTGGGGTCCGGGGCGGGGGTAATATAGGGGGGGGAGGCATTGAAGGGGGCATTTTCCCCCCACTTTATAATTACGTTTAGAGGTTATATATCTTAAGGGATCTTGAAGGTCTGGAGATAAAAAAAACTAATAAGGGCTGGAAAGGACTCTAGAATTTTACCCCACATTTTCATTCAGGGCCCCGCACTCCCACGTACCGGCCTATACAGGGCCTCGCACACCATAAATCCGCCCCCTGGCGTCGGCCATCTTTTTTTTTTTTTTTACAATTCGTAACCCCTACCGTACAGCATAGATCCCCCTAACATAACGTTTTATGTGGCGTAGGCCATTTTTTTTTTTTTTTTTTTTTTTACAATTCTAAACCCCCTACCGTACAGCATAGACCCCCGTAAAAAAAAATGTTATTTGGCGTAGGCCATTTCTTTTTTTGCATCAGTAATCTAATATACTATGGGAGTAGCCGTGTGTGTGTGTGTATGTGTGTGTGTGGTGTGTGTGGGGTGTGTGTGTGTGTGTGTGTGTGTGTGTGTGTGTTTTGTGTGTGTGTCTGTTTTGGGTAGCCGAAACTGTAAATTCAATTTTTGATGGGAGTGGGCTCCAAAGATCGCTATAAATCGTAGGTGGAAAAGTGGCTTGGTCCCATGTCGATTGAATAATTTTGAAGGGAGGTTTTGGGCTAAAAAACTGTAGGAGTATTAGATTCCAGAAAAACTACGATAACGTCTTGCCGACTTCCACAAAACTCAGTAGACTCATAGACGTTTGTGTGCGTGTGTGATGTGTGTGTGTTGGAATCACACGGAACACAAAGGGTTGGAATCACACGGAACGTGGTCTACTCCGAGGCACTTTGACCATGACCAACGACAGCAACAACACGATTGGAGTTTGCAATCACATGTTGTCTAAATATATACTACTACAAACATAATACGTGGGTCCGAAGGGCCCACAGGCACTTGTTAGAAATGTATAATGTAACCTCTAAATAAGGGAAAATAACAATTTGATTCAAATTTCCTTTTAAACATTTATTTTTGGACAAAGAGTTCCCGAGATTCCTGAAACAGTATCGATAGATATATAGCCAGAGCTGGGCTGTATTTGACTACATTTGTTTATTAAGAAATCTATTTATAAATACATTAGTTTCATGTATTTAAATACAGTAATTAAATACTTTAATGAGTATTTAAATACATTGTATTTTATACATATAATTAAAAATGTAAATACTTTTTTATTCTATTTATTTATTTTTTTTTAAATTAATTTGGCCATAAACTCGCCCAACTATCTGGCAATCCTAATGTTTTCAGTGAACCAGTGTCTCAACTTTCAGGAAATTTCCTTATTTAAGGAAATTTAGGCCTGAGAAGGAAACTTCAAGGAAACGCAAAATCTAAGAAATCCTAAGGAAATAAATAAAAAATTCAACATTTCTAGAGATATGTAGATTTAAGATTAAAAAGCCAGGTGAGGGTGATAATATTAACACATTTTATTTGCCTTTGACAAAAAGACCAAAGAACAAATTCTCGGTTCATAATTTCTTATCAATTCATATCTATAGCATTTTTTCCACAGCAAGGATATTGGGGAATGGGGAGGAGGGGGGTGGAGCAAAGGTGGTAGGTTACGACGGGCTGGTGTGTGAGCCGCGGGACGGGGGGTAGAGCTCTAACGACAAGTTCAGTTCCTGTCCTTTCTGTCTGATAAGCGTGTCTGGGATTCTGTTTTCATCAGTCACTAGTATTCGGTGCTTCCCTCCAGCCATTTCTATACTGATTTAGCTCCAAGAATTTCATATTGTTGAAGGTGTTTTGCAAACTTTTATGATAATATGCAACTCTAACATTATGTCAGGGGGTGGATTCCATAGTGTCGTGGATGATTTATAGAATTCTCAAAGGAATGCATACTTATATTGCAAATAGAAGAAAGTGTTTTGGAAAATTTTGATTTCATTATTTTGTACTTCTAGATATTTAGAATTAAAAAAGTGAATACTTATATAAATGTTGATATGGAGACGGGGCCATACGAGCGTTGCTCCGGCCCTGTAAAAATACAACTAGATGAAGATGAATACACAGTCAGTCACACACATATCTTTGAAATTTAAATTATATTAATAATAAAATAATAATAATAATTTGGATCATAATAATAATACAAAAATGAAAATTTTGATGCCATTATTAACCATAATAATAGTAGACTAAAACTAATAATAATTTAAAAATAATAATAAAAATAATAATAATAATAATAATAATATAATAAAATAATAATAACAATAATGAAAATTTTATCTAGGCTAATTTGTATAGTGACGCCTGTGTGATATGTAATGATCCGTTTCTGTGTGGTCTTGCGGGGGGACTCTTCCCTCAGGGGTAGAGGGAGGAGGGAGATTGTCAGAGCGGCATTGTCACTGAGCTGTAAACGCCAATGATAACACGAGCCTCAGATTCTGAGGCTCTGACCAATGAGCGTTACGCTACCCTACGTGTCTCGGCAGTCCGGTCTGTTGCGAGAAAAAAACACCATACCGAAATCCAATACCACCAAATAATATACTGATACCGGTATACCGATGCACTACCAATACCGATAACCCGGTATACCGAAAACAAAAAAATACCGGTAATACCGGTACTAAAATACCGGTATTTCGGTATACCGAAAACCGGTGCACATCCCTACCCGGGACTAGCCCAGTCCAGACCGGTGTCGTGTGGGCAAGTGTCTGTTTATGAGGGAAAAGTCTGTTTACTAACAATGGCAAAGAAAAAGGGATTGAGGGAGTAACTATTAATTTTTGACAGGATTTTCTTGAAAATAACCTCATTTGATTCCCACACAAGTTACTTAAATTAAAGTAAACCTAAACTTAACCTAACCCAACTTAACGTTTTTTCTAACCTTACCTAACCTACGGTCTGCCGAAAGGGAGAGCGCGTGGAGAAAATGCCGCCTGGACATGCCTTTGTTGATCAAGTCAAAATTAGTAATTACTCCCCTCAACTCCCGTTTTCTTTGCCTTTGTTTAGTAAACAGACATTCCCTCATACCAGACACTTGCCCACACGACACCGGCCAAGCGGCCGCGAAAATGCGCTATTATTGACGTGAGTTTTTCATTTTTTTTCATTTTCGATGTAATTTCGCCACCAGTTACCGATATCTGGTGTCCATGAATACATCAAGAGTGTGCTGGTATGGTACAGAATACTGAGTATGTCTACCCTAGATAACACTGTAGACGCCACCTGCAGTGTGCAGTGATGTCGCCAGGCGCCAAATATTACGAATTATAGCATCACTACTGATTTTTTATTGCTACTGAAGATGATACACAGTAGTTTAATCATGACTGTATAATCTACCCTGTTTCACCGTTGTTTTATGCTTTGTATCTGCAAGTATAATAGGGATGCTGGCGATTTAGTGTAGCCGTTCCAAGGCCGCCACTCGGTTGTATTTTGGAAATTTGTTCTTTTATAGCCATAATTGATACAAGAAGAAAAATGACACAACCTCCAGATTCCCCCCTTTTAATTTTCAAGAAAAGTTGGGTTTCGATTTACCCCTTTAGTGAAACAATGCGGTCCGCACTTCCATATATTGCAAAAGAGTATGGGGAAAAATTTGTTAAAATTTTAATGACATAAGGTAGTGCCCTCCATGTTTGTTTTTAATTTTTTTTGTTTATTTAAATAGATTGGAAACTAGACAAATTTTGTAAAAAACCAGGCCAAAACTACCCCGGGTTTTGGCACATATGAGATAAAAAAACCCGAATCAAAGGCCCTTTTTATAGTTTTTAGGCAAAAGATTACAATGCTACCTATTATCAATAAAACACAAAAACAAAGGGCCCCAAAAATGTTTTTTTTTCATTGCAGAAAATTTTTTTTTCTCAACACCCTTTCTAGATCTGATTAATGACATGCACTACCGGGATTGGCAAGGCCTTGGGGTATTTTCATAAAAAAAAACGCTTATTTGTATTTTTTTTGAAATTATTGCAACGACGCGATTTTAATTTCTGGTTAAATCACATGAGACACAACTTTTTGGGTTTTAATCACTGAAAACATTTATGTATTCTGTTAAAGAAGATATGATTTTGTTTTTCGACTGTAGTATAAGTCCTGTCAAAGTCACAAAGCTTTTGTTGCAGAAAATTCCATCGTGACAGGAATAACTTTTGTCCCGACAGTTGGGCACTGGGCAACCACATCTGATAACACAAGGTGTGTCCTCTCGCATCCACACCTGATCAGTCGCAAGACAGATCGGGTGCAAGGCTGACTGTATCCGGGCTGTCGTAGTACAATGATCTTTGGTTTCACTTTCTTCCATCCATTTTTTAACGCCCTTTTCTGTGGATCCGCGTCTTTCACGCGCGCCATATGGATGTTTGATGTGCGCACTTTTCACTTTTTCCCTGAAGGCCTCGCTGCGTGGTAGAGAGTCTAATTTTGGTGTTGAGTATACCCTTTCCTGTTTTTGTGCCCAAGCACTGAGTGTGCATTTGACATCGTGTCATGTTGTTTGTCCATAGCAAGCGTTTATAATTTTTCGTTGCCTCTGTATCACCGGGGGCGCGAAGCATCAATTTGTCCCGAAGGACAGAAAAAGTCCCTTCTTACAATTTTCCAAAACAGTGCTTTTTCCAATGCTGAAACAGCAAGAACTGTGTCGCAACCAAAAAGTGCATGAGCACTAGGATTTCTTTGATATCTAGTGTTTTCCCCGGGTCTTGCCGAATCGCATTGCTCGATTTTTGTTTGGGAGATTCCACATCCCATAAACGTGCCCATCTTCCAGATGTAAGTAGAAGCAGTACAAACCGTCTGTGTCATCTGATAAGACGGTGATGCTTGGGGTTTCTCCTTTCAGCCATAGCTTTTTGTTGACGATGATGATATCTGCCTCTTCAGTGTAGTTTTCATACCCCCTTCTTTTGATGAAAAGTCCTCCATTGCTGATTCAATCGGAGTTTTGTCTTGGGATTGATGATCAGCTTGTTTTTGTATGTTTTCGAGGGAACGAAACGCTCCTTTTATTTCAGTGCGGATTAGTCAATGAGTTTCTTTTGTTTTCAGTGACAGTAGGATTACTTTCTGTGTGGCACCCTTTGAACCTTGAGCTGGTGAATCTACTGGCTTCAGTTTTTCCTCGCACTTCTTGTGACCCTTTTGTGCTGTACTCATAGTACCGATCAAACAAAAAGTACACCCCCTTTTTGCAGCTTCCTCTCAATATTGTCAAAATTTTTGACCATACTTTTTTTACGTACCCCCCACACCATGTATCCCCCAGAGGAGGCAGAACCATCGATGATTTGAGTCGGGTTTTTTGGTGCATTTCGGAGAACCTCCTTTGTTGAGTCCTTCAACAGGGTTTTTTCCTGTTAAAATCTCATCTCTCCTGCATCTGTAACATTGTTTTGGGGATTGGTGCCAAACTCGTTCAGCATCACCACCCTACAAGTTTTTGAGGTCGAGCCCGCAGCACAGTAAGTGCTCCTTCCCCGAAATTTCTCTGCATGAGCCCCGGTATCGTGGTCGCTGCGTGTAAGTCACGATGGCTCCCCGTATGCCACTTCACAGTGGGGGCCCCCTCTCATCCCTGTATCCATGTTTTACGAACTGCTTCAGCGATTTTTTCTCCTTTTCGTGCAATTTTCCGACAAGGTTGTGGTTACCGACAGGATTTTTTGTTCCTTTTCCAACGTAGATTCCCCCCCACAAATAAAAATTGTTAGAAAGCTAAAGCTTGAAGCACATGAAGTCGTGTTTTCTTGGGGGAAACACAAAGGTCCTTTATTTTGTTTTTTTTTTGAGAGTCTCTGTATTTGAGTGTTGGATGTATATGTACATACACGCTCTTATGGCATTTCACAGTAAAAAACACGATCCTCTTGCACAAGGGCCTCAAGTACTGATTTTACCCTCGATATATATTTTGCTCACTTGATGAGGTTTCAATTTTCTCAGTCCAGTTCGATCAGTTTTTCTGGCTTGTAATCACACCAAACCCTCCATTTGAAAAAGCACCATTTCCATGACTTCGAAGTACCACCCACCGCAAAGTACCATTTCAAATACTAGAAACAAAAAAAAATATTTCATTTAACTTAACTAACAGTATTTGTTGGCGGCCAAACTTGTTTTTTTTTGTTTTATTTTTAAAAATCATAGCGTCATTTATTTCCCTTTTGCCTGAAAACATATAAACTAGGGGGGGGGGGGCATCAGTAGAAACGCATACCTCCGCCCGAAATTTCATCAATTGGGTTTTAAGGCAACACTGTGATTTTATAATATATTATATATATATATATATATATATATATCCCCTCGTATGCTGTGATTAATATATATATATATTATATTATATATATAATATATTATATATAATATATAAAATAATATAATTAAAAGCCTCAGTAGGCGCATACCCCCGGCCGAAAATTTTATCAATTGGTTGCCATTGGGAAAAGTTTCAATAGATTTCATCCAAAAATTAAATCAGTTTTCCTTTAAACCAAATAGATTGGTTTTCTGAGTTTGGTCCAAAAAATTGGACTTTTTGAGAAATCCTGTACCTAACAACAGAAGACAGATAATGGGGTGAAAACATAACCCCCCCAACTTCGTCGGCGGGGGTAAACCTTTTTTTCACGTTTTTACTCATCTAGTAACGAAATACGAGGTGAATTTTATCCCCAAATGGTGGCGGTCATCTGAATTTAGCTCCCCCGCAAAAAATTGGGCAATTGTGACAAGAGTGCCCGTCAGTTTCTGAAAGTTATTCTAAAAATCAGTTAAAAAGATTTAACGAGACAATCGGCTGCTGTATTGACTGACACACAGCTCACACAACCTCTGCACCTTCCCAAGCTCCCTCGCACTGCCTTTTTTTCACCCCCCCCCGGGGGGGCTGCGAAATTTTTTTTTTCCCCAACGAGTTTTTTCAAGGTTGGCGGCCCTCTAGCATAGCTCCCAAACTAACCCGGATTTTTTTTGAAAATAACCTCATTGTGATTCCCCCCCAAAGTTTCCCTTGGAAATAACCTGAACATAAACTAACCCCAAACCAACCTTACCGAAAGTTTTTCGAATCTGTTGGGAAAAAAAAAATTTGTGGCTCGGCCGCCCCGCAGCGCACACACACGTCGGAGAAATCCAGTCTGGGGGAAACCCCGCACACGAGCACACCCAAAACCCCCCCCCCGTCAGCAGAACATCGCGAATATGTACACAATTTAAATACAATACTTGAAACACTTTTACATGCCATGTAGCAACAAATTTTTGTTGATAAATCAAATTTCTGCAAAAGAAAAACTTTATGGGAGCCCTTTGTTTTTTGTGTGTTTTATTTTATATAATAATGCTGCATTGTAATCTTTATGCCTGAAAACATATAAAAGGACCCTTTTATTCATAAAAACATAAGAAATAAAAAAATAGAGGGGGGGGGGGACTCAGTAGGCGCATACCTCCCCCGAATATTTATCAATTGGGTTGCCATGGCAAAAGTTGTGATTATTTAATATCACCCCTATAGCGCATACCCCCCCGGGCCCAATATTTATCAATTTGGTTGCCATGGTAACAGTTGTCAATAGATTCATCCAAAATTTAAAAATTCTTCCTTATACCAAATAGATTGGGATACTGGTTTTGTCCAAATCATAGGAAATTTTTCGAGAAATCCTGACACAACAAACACAGACAGACAGACAGACAGACAGACAGACAGACAGCGACAGAAAACAGACAGATGGGGGTAAAAAACATCCCCCTCCAACTTCGTTGGCGGAGGTAAAAAGGGAGGTCTGAGCTAAAAAGGGCCGGAGGCCTACACGTGGTAGTTCCTGTCACCAACCCTACCTACATCCACCTTCATCCCCACCCAGAACCTACCAGCCCTCTTAAAAGCTCCTTAATGACTCCGCCTAATACCTTCTACAAACCCTTTCCCTTTCTTTTCACCACCCTATTTGTGAACCAGTTTTTTTCCCATTTCCTTTCTAAAATCTACGCTTTTCCAGCTTGAATCCGTTTTTTTTATTCTACCCCGGTTAAAAGCCGTAAGAACTTTTCCACCTCTCCTTTTTTTAAATCCCTTTATCCCCTTAAAAACTTCTATCAATCGCCCCTTACTCTCGTTCTCGATGAGTGCAATTTTAATAACTTTAATCTTTTTTTCTAACTAAAGTTCGCTCCCTTGTATAAATTTTGGGCACCTTCTCTTTCCTGTTTCTAACAAGGCATATCCATCCTGTATTTGGGACCAAAACTGAACCCCATAGTCTAGGGAGGGGCCGACTAGAGCCAGATAAAGTTAAGAATAACTTCGATTCACTTTTAACACTTTTGGAATGAATCCTAATACTCTATTAGCTCTATTTTGGCCTCAAAACATTTTTTCCTAGGTCGGGGGGTCTGGCTCACCCTCACTTCCAAAGATTTTTTTCACCTTCCGATTTTTTAGCATACATGCTTATGGTGTATCATAATCATGTATACCTGGACTCATCATCATCATCGGGGCATACGGGGGGGGCGCTCCCTCGCCCACCTCCGCCGCCACTCCCGGGGGTCACCACGCCGATTTCCCATGCGGCCCCTTTCCCATCCAAGAGCTCTCGACAAAAAACATAACTTGCCCCACCCGAGCCTTTTGGGCCCCCCATGGCCTCCTCCCCCGGTTGTCTCTTACGATAAAACCCCCGATGGGAAGGATGGCTTCGGGTATCGTGTCACTGCCCTATGCCGAATTGGCGTGACGGACTAGGGGAGGTAATAGGCCTCGATTCAGGTCACGGTGCAATCGCTGATTTGACACGAAATCATCCACGATACCCATGATTTGCGAAGCACTTATTACCCAAAAGGGATTTATTCGTCTCTTAATCATATTTAGTGTCCTGTCTCACAAACCCTAGAGTAAGACGGGTCACAAGCGACTTGAAGATCCGGATCTTTTTCCCCCTGCACAGGTACCGACAAGCCAAATACCCCGCTGAGCGGGGTCCATAACACCCGGGGGTATGCCTCCGCCGTAAGAAATTCTTTACGTGACCCCCGTCATTATGGACTGCGTACCAAAGGGATGTAAAACTTTCCAGATCTAAATTCCCGCCACACGCATGAACGACTGTACTGTTTTCATCTATAAGTCCCCAAAATACCTGGACCTTGGCTTGACCGGGGGCCCTCAAGTCCCAAAGGCTTTGCCTCCTCGGCAGGCCTCGAGGCCATCAAGGCCCTCCACACTCAGAAAAAAGATTACGCATCTGGGCAAAAAAAAGATCAGGATTTTGGGTGTTCCCGACGGATGCCCCCACAATCATTTTATTAAAACCCTTTTGTCCAATACCCAGTCCATACAACGTTGAAAAGTAGGGGGCAAGGACGCCCCTTTTGCCTCACCCTGTATTCACAGGAAAAAGCTGGAAAAAATGCCCCCCCCACTTCACAGCACTCCAGCCCCAGAATACGACCAGTTATCAAACCAATAGTCCTTGCATCGGGAACCCCTCGAAGTCGCAGAAGACCCCCAGATGACTCACATGCACGGGTCAAACCCCTTTCTTGAAAAAACATGGGTGAAAGCATCCCCTGTCAAACCAGTGGGCGTTCCACGGGACACGAACGTGGGATAGGGTCCGTTGTTGACTTACCAGCTAAAACCAACGTGGGGTCTCCGATGCTTCACTAGATACTGCGAATTCGTGTCAGCAATAGAGGGCAAGCACCTTGCCTGGTAAAACCCGAGCAGTGTAATACCGCGGTAATTGTTCAGCCTGACGGTCCCCCTTTCCCTTTCCAGATAGGGGCGACCAGCCCCTTTTTCCAGTAGGGAAGGCCCCGTTTCCACACGGCGTCGGGCGCATCAACCCCCGGATCTGGGCCCCCCCCCCAGCTTTGAGGGGCTCCGCACTGATATTACAAACACCCGCTGCCTTTCCACCCTTCAAAATTTGCTACAGCCTCCTGACTTCGTCCCAAAAAGGTTTCGGGACCGCACCCGGACTGCGCCGGAATATCGCCTGCCCCGCAAGGGGGCCCCAATCGGGGGGCCGCCGGTTCATATAGACTGGTTTTTCAGTAATATATTCTACTTCGTAATGTTTGTTCTATTTTATCAAATAAAAAAACAGTAAAAAACCTAAAGAAATGCCTTACGAGACTTTAAAAAATGCTAACTTTAAAACACTTCAACTCTTCGCCATTTAAAAAATTTTTGGGGTCAACTTTTATCATGAAGGGTATCAAAAGAACGCAATTTTTTTAGCTTTCCAATGCATATTTTGTTATCTGATAAAGAATTAGAACCCTGCTAAATTTTCGTTAAAAAAAAAAAATAAAATCATCAAACTGGTAATTTTTTTCCCCATTGATGGGTTATTTTTTTTAGTCAACGCTAATTTATACACGGTACTAATTCATTTATCAAAAAACGAAATATATAAAAATAAATAACATCATCAATCGGGAAAATTTCCCGATTGATAATTTTTTCTTTTTTTAACGCTAATTTATGCATGGTTTCTAATTAATTTTCAAAAACAAATTTACATCAATGGAAAGCTAATAAAATTGGGCTTCTTTTTGATCCCCTTTCATGATAAAAGTTGACTCGCAAAGTTTTAAAGGCGAAGAGTTAATGAATATTAAGTTCAGATATTTCTTCTAGTTCGTAATGGTTTTTTAGCGTGTTTTTACTTTTTTTATTTTATAATATTAAGAACAAACATTTACGAAGATTTCAATATACCTAATCTGTAAACCCGTCTTATGAAGTCCTAGACTCATACTCTTTGGTCGGGCGCCCCCCAGGCCCCTATGCCCAAACCCCCAATTTAAAAAATGACGCGTGAACAGTCCAGCAGGGATACAGTGGTCTAGGGGGTATCTATTACAGGTTTTTTTTTACCAACATCATACCTGCATTTTTCAAAATTAAATTCCATCTGCCATCGACTGCCCCCGTTAAATTTTCTAATCTCGCTGCAAAATGTTTACATCAACGGATCCAATAACCTACCCAACTTTGTATCATCAGCAAACTTCTGATATCACTGCTAACCCACATCCAAATCGTTAGTAAAACAAAAAAAGTAATGGACCCCCCAACAGCCCTTGTGGAAAATCCACTTGTCACCAGTCCCCCTTTATATTTTGAACCCTTAATTTAACCCTTTTTTGCGTTTTCTTTGCCAAACTCTGATCCAATGAGAACCTTCCCCTCTATTTTCCTGAGCCCTATCCTATTTAAGAGTCGCTCGTTGGGACTTTGTCAAATGCCTTACAAAATCCCGATATATTTTAATCAATCCCCTTTTCATTATCTGCCGTCTCATAAACTTTCCTATAAAAACCTTTTTCAATAAAATTGGGGAAAAAAAACCAATTTTTTTTTTTTGGGCCTAACCCCCCTTTTTTGGTTTT
>JACEEZ010005649.1:202500-216911 GCA_016584305.1 Chionoecetes opilio | reverse complement strand
TAAGTACATTTGTCTAGTGTCATATCTCAGTAAATACAAAATTGATCTTTTCTCCCCTTTTAAATATATTTCCCTGTCAGCCTATCTACCTTTTTCCAATTATTTACACCACTCGGAAAGAATACACCCAACGATTCATTGTAGGATATAACCATTAAAAGTTACTCCCCCTTCCACACTACGTCCCTTCCACTGTCCCATCCACGCCCATCCTCTCCCCCTTCCACATCCACAATACGTCCCTTCCACTGTCCCATTCACACCCATCCTCTCCCCCTTCCACATCCACAATACGCCCCGTCCACTGTCCCATCCACACCCATCCGCTCCCCCTTCCACATCCACAATACATCCCTTCCACTGTCCCATCCACACCCATCCGCTCCCCCTTCCACATCCACAATACGTCACTTCCACTGTCCCATCCACACCCATCCTCTCCCCCTTCCACATCCACAATACGTCACTTCCACTGTCCCATCCACACCCATCCTCTCCCCCTTCCACATCCACAATACGTCCCGTCCACTGTCCCATCCACACCGATCCTCTCCCCCTTCCATATCCACACTACGTCCCTTCCACTGTCCTATCCACACCCCATCCTCTCCCCCTTCCACATCCACAATACGTCACTTCCACTGTCCCATCCACAGCCAATCCACAGTCCATCCTCCCCCCTCTACCCACCCATCCACAGTTGACATGAATTTGCTCTTGAAAACAAAGGAAAGTTATGCATGGGAACGTACAGGGGTGACTGTGGGAGTATGTGCGTGGGTGGCTGGCCGTACGCACACATACACACACACACACACACACACGCACACACACACACACACACACACACACACACACACAACACACACACACACATGCAGAGAGAGAGATTGTTAGTAGTATGTCTTTGTTTCCATTTTAGCCCCCTTCTCTCTCTCTCTCTCTCTCTCTCTCTCTCTCTCTCTCTCTCTTCTCTCTCTCTCTCTCCTCTCTCTCTCTCTCTCTTCTCTCTCCTCTCTCTCTTCTCCTCTCTCTCTCTCTCTCTCTCTCTCTCTCTCTCCTCTCTCTCTCTCTCTCTCTCGATTTTTCTCCACTGTTCTTGTCTAGATTATCTGGTTTTTTTTTTTCTCTCCTCTCTCTCTCTTCTCTCTCTCTCTCTCTCCTCTCTCCTGGAAGTTTTTTTCACAACTGTTACTTGTATAAAGTATTGAATCGGTTTTTTTTTTTTTTCTCTCTCTCTCTCTCGTTCTCTACTCTCTCTCTCTCTCTCTCTCTCTCTCTCTCTCTCTCTCTCTCTCTCTCTAGTATCAGTATCGCCTTGGCAACGAATGAGATGATTTGACCGTGTGTTTCGGGGCGTGGCTGATAGAGAAAGATAGAGAGAGAGAGAGAGAGAGAGAGAGAGAGAGAGAGAGAGAGAGAGAGAGAGAGAGAGAGAGAGAGAGAGAGAATGTATGTATATACAACAAGATATGAACGTAATGACAGAATGCAAGATAGGTCTGAGAGTCAATGGTGTGTGTGTGTGTGTGTGTGTGTGTGTGTGTGTGTGTGTGTGTGTGTGTTGTGTGTGTGTGTGTGTGTTATTCACCCATGGTCTTGTCCACGCGAGCTGACTCGCGATCGTCAGTTTTCACCCTCTCAGTGCGAGCTTGGAGCTCATTATTACCGATCTTTGGGCAATGCTGGGACCTCACCCACCACACCCCCCCATCCCCTTGCTCAAGGGGGACAGTAACCGCCCGAATTTGTCAGTGAAAAATCCCCGGGAGCACGAGGATTCGAATCGCCTACCCACAGAATGGGAGCCCGTCACGTTATCAACCTGACCATCGCGCGGTATCCACACAGTGTGTGTGTGTGTGTGTGTGTGTGTGTGTGTGTGCCTGGTATATACGGCACAAGTGGCGTGATATTAGACACAGGGAGGACAGTGTGTACAATGGCAATGTATGTGTTTGTGGAAGGGAGGGGAGAAGGGAGGGGAGGGGAGGGGAGGGGAGAGACAGTGGTATTGTCAAAGGGAGGGGAAGAGAGGGGAAAGGGAAGACAGGAAGGGATGCGGGAAATGGAAACACAGATTGAACTGGAAATGTAGAGTGAGGGGAAAAGGGAGATAAAAGAAAGAGGGGAAAGAAAATAATGGAAGAGAGGAAAGGGGGAAGGAAGGAAAGAAATTGACTGTGGGAGAGTTGGGAAAAGAAAGA
Organism: Chionoecetes opilio; assembly: GCA_016584305.1. Lineage (NCBI taxonomy): Eukaryota > Metazoa > Arthropoda > Malacostraca > Decapoda > Majidae > Chionoecetes > Chionoecetes opilio. Next base: position 214,704 of record JACEEZ010005649.1, on the reverse strand, counting down.
AAAGAAAGTCCCTCCCTGTAAACCCTAGGCTGTGTAACTTCAACTATATATAAGTTATTAGCAGTGGAATATAGAATTGTAAAAAATAGTAGAAAATAGCAGAAAATTGTAGAAAATAGTAGAAATGATAATAAATAATAGTAGAAATGATAATATATAATAGTAGAAATTATAATAAGTAATAGTAGAAATGATAATAAGTAATAGTAGAAATAGTAGAAAATTGTAGAAAATAGTAGAAATGATAATAGATAATAGTAGAAATGATAATAGATAATAGTAGAAATGATGATAAATAATAGTAGAAATAATAATAAATAATAGAAATGATAACAAATAGTAGAAATAATAATAAATAATAGAAATGATAACAAATAGTAGAAATAATAATAAATAATAGAAATGATAACAAATAGTAGAAATGATAATAAATAATAGTAGAAATGATAATAGATAATAGTAGAAATGATGATAAATAATAGTAGAAATAATAATAAATAATAGAAATGATAACAAATAGTAGAAATGATAATAAATAATTGTAGAAATGATAATAAATAATAGTAGAAATAATAATAAATAATAGAAATGATAACAAATAGTAGAAATGATAATAAATAATAGTAGAAATGATAATAAATAATAGTAGAAATAGTAATAAGTAATAGAAATTATAACAAATAGTAGAAATGATAATAAATAATTGTAGAAATTATAATAAATAATAGTAGAAATAATAATAAATAATAGAAATGATAACAAATAGTAGAAATGATAATAAATAATTGTAGAAATTATAATAAATAATAGTAGAAATAATAATAAATAATAGAAATGATAACAAATAGTAGAAATGATAATAAATAATAGTAGAAATGATAATAAATAATTGTAGAAATGATAATAAATAATTGTAGAAATGATGATAAATAATAGTAGAAATGATAATAAATAATAGTAGAAATGATAATAAATAATTGTAGAAATGATAATAAATAATAGTAGAAATGATAATAAATAATAGTAGAAATGATAATAAATAATAGTAGAAATGATAATAAATAATAGTAGAAATGATAATAAATAATAGTAATGATAATAATAAATAATAGAAATGATAATAAATAATAGTAGAAATTATAATAAATAATAGTAGAAATGATGATAAATAACAGTAGAAATGATATAAATTAATGTAGAAAGATAAAAAAATGTAGAAATGATAATAAATAATATAGAAATGATAATAAATTAGTAAAGAAATTTTATTAATAAATAATAGTAATGATAATAATAAATAATAGAAATGATAATAAATAATAGTAGAAATTATAATAAATAATAGTAGAAATGATGATAAATAACAGTAGAAATGATAATAAATAATAGAAATGATAATAAATAATAGTAGAAATGATAATAAATAATAGTAGAAATAGTAGAAAATTAGAATAGTAACATATGTTGTAAAAGTATAAGAATGATATTTAATTATACTAAGAATTAACACCAGTCCCCCTTCTCTCACTACAGGTGTTCAGTTCGTGCACCCCGCCCCTCAAGTGTAGCGTCACCACCACGGTACACAGGCGGGTCTTCCTCCAGGACGGTGACACACTCGAGGTCCTGCTCCAAACACCCCCTGACTACTCCCCGCCCCCCTTGACTCACCCCACCACTACCACGACCACCACGGCCCGCCCTACCACACTCCTGGATACTTCCCCTACCACCCCCACTACTACCACTACTCCCACCACCACTACAACTACTACTACTACAACGACGTCGGCTTCTACGGCTGCCACGACTACCACTACTACCTACCAAGAGGTTAGTGGTATTCAGTAAAAACTAAAAATTGTCGTTTATTGTCAATCACACGGAGCAGCCTAGTAATTAAGAGATTCGTCAGACATACCCTAGGTTATTCTACTAGTAATAACAAGCCTACCTTTATTATTAGCCTGTATTACCTGTAGACTATATATTACCTGTATATAACCCTACCTGTATTAGTAGGTGCATTATACAGCTATATAATACGGTAAAATAAGTCAAATTTCTATATATATTCCTTTCAATTCGACGGAAAAAAAAATCTCTCGACTTCAGAAATCTATGAAAAATAAGTAAATTTTATGGTAGGAATATTCGACGGCTATTATGTGTATTCGACAACTAAATACGATAAAATAGCCCTAATTTCTATATATATTCCTTTCAATTCGACGAAAAAACATCTCTCGACTTCAGAAATCTATGAAAACTAAGTAATTTTTATTGTAGGAATATTCGACGGCTATTATGTGTATTCGACAACTAAATACGATAAAATAACCCTAATTTCTATATATATTCCTTTCAATTCGACGAAAAAATCTCTCGAGCTCAGAAACCTATGAAAGCTAAGTAACTTCTAGGTAAAAATAGGACGAGGACTGCGCGGCCATTTTCTGAGACACTGACTAATTTTTCCTTGCCAAAAATGATAAAATAGGAACATTAAAATCATAGGATTAACGTAGCGCATCGACCGTTGCATATAAAGAGTAAATGCGATACGGGCATGCCTAGTCCTGCATTCTGGCTAAAAAGCAAACAAATATTACTATACGAACACCCACCCTTCCATTAATTACTATACAAACACCCACCCTTCCATTAATTACTATACAAACACCCACCCTTCCATTAATTACTATACAAACACCCACCCTCCCATTAATTACTATACGAACACCCACCCTTCCATTAATTACTATACGAACACCCACCCTTCCATTAATTACTATACGAACACCCACCCTTCCATTAATTACTATACGAACACCCACCCTTCCATTAATTACTATACGAACACCCACCCTCCCTTTAATAATACATAAAAACACCCCGTACCACTTTAATACTATTAGAATAACCTACTTGCTACATACTATATGCCCACGCCTTTCCATTAAATACAGATTAAAATCCCCTTTCCATTATAATGCGGAACCCCTCAAATATATACAAACACCCACCCAACACCATGTAACCCTACCCTTAATAAACACCACCCTCCACTACTAATAGTCACCCACCTTCCATTATTTCTTAAGCACCCATACTTCCATATTACCTATGACAACACCCACCCTCCATTAATACTATGTGCAGCCTCTTAGCACATAATACTATATGTACACCACATGTGTAACTATACGACCGCCACCTGCGAAATTAGTGCAGGCGACCCCATATGTTATACGGTAAAGCCCGCTTCCATAATACATACGAAAAACCTAGTAACACTATAAAACAGATCCATTAATATAAACGAAACACATATTAAAAACAGTACGAATACTTTTCACCTCATAATACTAAAGCGAAGGGAAAAAACCAGCCCCTAAGACATATACGAACACCACCCTTATGAGAGATAGACGGAGAACACCCTTCATGATTATAGACGAACACCCACCCTCCCATTAATACAATACAAAACACCCACCTCCCATTAATACTATACGACACCACCCTTCCATAATTACTATACGAACACCCACCCTTCCATTAATTACTATACGAACACCACCCTCCCATTAATTACTATACGAACACCCACCCTTCCATTAATACTATACGAACACCCACCCTTCCATTAAAACTATACGAACACCCACCCTTCCATTAATTACTAAAACGAACACCACCCTTCCTAATACTATACAAAACAACCCACCTTCCATTAATACTAAACGAACACCCACCCTTCCTTAATCTATAACAACACCCCCCACTCCATTAATACTATACGAACAAACCCCACCCCTCCATTAATACTATACGAACACCCACCCTTCCATTAATACTATACAAACACCCACCCTTCCTTAAAACTATACGAACACCCACCCTTCCATTAATACTATACGAACACCCACCCTTCCATTAATACTATACGAACACCCACCCTTCCATTAATACTATACGAACACCCACCCTTCCCTTAATACTATACAAACACCCACCCTTCCATTAATACTATACGAACACCCACCCTTCCATTAATACTATACAAACACCCCCCCTTCAAATTTAATACTATACGAACACCCACCCTTCCATTAATACTATACGAAACACCCACCCTTCCATTAATACTATACGAACACCCCCCCTTCCATTAATTACTATACGAAAAACCCACCCTTCCATTAATACTATACGAACCCCCCCACCCTTCCATTAATACTATACAAACACCCACCCTTCCATTAAATACTATACGAACACCCACCCTTCCATTAATACTATACGAACACCACCCTTCCATTAATTTCTATACGAACACCCACCCTTCCCTTAATACTATACGAACACCCACCCTTCCATTAATTTCTATACGAAACCCACCCTTCCATTAATACTAACGAACACCCACCCTTCCAATAATTTCTATACGAACACCCACCCTTCCATTAATACTATACGAACACCCCACCCCTTTCCCTTAATACTATACGAACACCCCCTTCCCTTAATCACTATACGAACACCCACCCTTCCATTTAATACTATACAAACACCCACCCTTTTCCATTAATTACTATACAACACACCCACCCTTCCATTAATACTATACGAACACCCACCCTTCCATTAATCACTATACGAACACCCACCCTTCCTATTAATTAATAAATAAAATAAAACCGTGGACCAACATGATGAATACGTGATGTGAATTTATGATGCTACTTTGCTACAACACTAATATGCGCACTGCACTTTATTAAAATACAGATTAAAATGTCCCTTGTTGTGTATAATGCCGGGTGAAGGCTGACAAAATATTTACCCGCATCGCCACAACACTGCATGTAAACCCTACCTTCAATAACACCATCCTCGCCACTGCACTAATGTCGCCAGGTGCTATATATTACGAATTTAAGCATCCCTATAGACTTGTATGTGCCACTGAAGACCCGTACATAATATAAACTACTGTGCATGCTCTTAGGGCACATACAAGTCTGTAGTGATGTACAAATGTGTAATATATGACGCATGGCGACATTAGTGCAGTGGGACTATAGTGTATGACTGTAGGGCTGGTGCGGTCAAAGTATGACATATAAATAGGTAAACACAAAATACAGATACTGGTACTAAAGTTAATAATATTAAAACAGGCATGATACTTTTTTCTCTCTATAAATAGGATGAGATGGGAGCGAGAGATAGAAAGAAGAGGCAGAGATACGAGGAGAGAGAGAGAAGTTGTAAGAGACTGCACAGAGAGGAGAGAGAGAGAGAGAGAGATGAGAGAAGAGAGATGAGAGAGAATGAGAGAGAGAGAGAGAGATGAGAGAAGAGAGAGAGAGAGAGAGAGGAGAGAGAGAGAGATGAGAGAGAGAGAGAGATAGAGAGAGAGAGAGAGAGAGGAGAGAGAGAGAGAGAGATGAGAGAGAGAGAGAGCAGAGAGAGAGAGAGACATTATATAGTCATGCGCTTACTATTACGAGAAAAGACGATAGCAATAAGGAGAGAGAGAGAGAGAGATGAGAGAGATTTAGTCAATGCGCTTACTTATTTACCGAGAAATAGCGAAGCATAGAGAGAGAGAAAGAGCGAGAGAAGAGAGAGAGAGAACAAGTCGATGCACACTTTACCTTGCCTCCCGTCACCATTCCATCTTGCATCCACTTCTTTACATCCTCGTTTCCCACCTTCCACTTCGATAACCAACAAACACATAGTCCACACACCACCTACGAGTTAGCAGCACACAGGTAGGTGGATTTAGTAAGTTAGTTAAGTTATTTACGAGCCACAGTAAGCGCGGAGACACAAACACAAGCACATTGGTATTAGCGTCACCTCCATAGCAACACTTGTTACCGGGATGATACCTTCTCAAGTTTTCACTTCTAACCGTCTTACCCGTGTCTTTATCCAGTTATTCACACGTATACACACTGCTCAGTTATTTGTTATATGATGTGCGGTGTTTTGAGAGTTGGATATATGTTAGATGAAGTGATGAATACAGATTAAGTTGCGTAATGTTCCTCTCAGCCGTGTGCTTCGTCCTCAAGCCGTCGTTGCCATGTGCTTGCAATGAGCTTATCGTACTTAGGAGAGACCTCTACTTTGCTACTTTATACTTTATACCGTGAAATACAGAACAAGTAGCTGATGTATTTAAAGTAACATGGATAAGAAGGGATGTTTGGTTAAAGAAATTAGTATTGATAAGGTGAGGAGGTGATAGGAAGGTGTAAGCGTCGTACGTCTGGCAGCTTTCAATGAGCTTGTGGCTGCTTGCTTGACTGCGATTCAAATTATTATTCTTGGTTTTTAAGTACGCGTTTATTGCATCCTTTACAATTTTAGACCTTTATTAAACATTGTCATAGCCTACAAAGAGCAGGTATTCAATGGAGTGGAAGAAAGAACATGTTTTATCACGCAGTCGTGCATGGAACACTAGAATTTTATTTGCTGGCGATGCGAAAGTAAATATCAATTAGGATTCTTTCTGTACAAACTACACTGCACTGATTAGTTCCCTGTCAGGCCTTCTTTGATGACATATATTGCGTTGCATTGATGTGAACTGAACTGTGTGTATTAGAGAGAGAGTGAGAGAGAGAGAGAGAGAGAGAGTCGTGTGTGTATGTGTGTGTGTGACTGTCTGTGTGTTACGTGAGGTGTGAGTTTCTATCATTGCTTCCCGCGCCGGTGTATCAGTAAGTTTTAAACCCTTATTGAATGTTTTACTAATACCTATAAGCACAACAGTCATATAGGATGTTAAGTAACGCAATAAACAAAGGAGTAAGAGGCGATTGAGAGGCTAATTCGACCCACCACCGCCAAATCGCCAACACACTCACCGCTTCCGTCTCTTCCCCAGACCACCACCACACCACCCATCTCCCTCCTGTCCACCCTACGACCCACCCTCACGCCGCCCCCGCCCACCCATCACACCCACACCCCAACGCACACCCCACCCACCAACAACACACATATCTTCAGCCGCGTCGATCACCCAGCCCACCCTTTAGCCCCCACCAGGAGGAAGAGACAGGTGGAGGTGGGTGGTGTTCGCTTCCCTGCCCCCTCGCCCGCCTCAGGGGAGAGTGAGGGTGAACTGGACGCGTCGACGGAGAAGGGAGTCGAACTGAGGGAGTTTTCCACACCACCACAACCTGACGCGGCAGCCAACCAGACCTCCATGTCGCCTCTCACACTCTGGAAGGTAAGGCAGATGGCGTCCCAGCCCCCTCTTCTTCTTTCTGTTGACAGGAACTACCTCGTGTAGCCTCGCAGCCTCTTGTAGCTTCCTTATTTTCTTATGTTCTTATGTTTAATTAACCCCTTCACGCCCAGATCTTTCATTTGCTAAAAAAAATCGTATGTTGTTAGCCATAAGATTACGAAAGTAACTTAATATACCAAATTAGTTAGTTGACAAGGATACTCAACAGGTTATATCTATAAAATATTGCTTATATTAACTAAAATCGTCTAGTGAAACCCTAATTACAATGGAAATTATGTTCTAGGTCTCAAGGGGTTAACGTCAGTGTTTCTTATGGTATTTTATGAGGTTAGACAGGCGATGATACGCTTCCAACTATCTCTATCCATTGCCTTAACTTCTTCAATGCCCAATGCTGCCAGATCCTTTTTTCAACACACTGCCTCCATGTCTTCTTACTACCACTACTACTACTACTACTACTACTACTACTACTACTACTACTACTACTACTACTACTACTACTACTACTACTACTACAACTTCTTCAATGCCCAATGCTGCCAGATCCTCTTCAATACACTGCCTTCATGTCTTCCTATTACTACTACTACCACTACTACTACTACTACTACTACTACTACTACTACTACTACTACTACTACTACTACTACAACTTTTTCAATGCCCAATGCTGCCAGATCCTCTTCAATACACTGTCTCCATGTCTTCCTACTACTACTACTACCACTACTACTACTACTACTACTACTACTACTACTACTACTACTACTACTACTACTACTACTACTACTACTACTACTACTACTACAACTTCTTCAATGCCCAATGCTGCCAGATCCTCTTCAATACACTGCCTCCATGTCTTCCTACTACTACTACTACCACTACTACTTCTACTACTACTACTACTACTACTACTACTACTACTACTACTACTACTACAACAACTTCTTCACTACCCAATGCTGCCAGATCCTCTTCAATAGCTACACTGCCTCCATGGCTTCCTTGCCCCAGCCACCTCTCTTCCCATTCTTCCTTTTTTTGCGAGTCTCATTCCCCTCGAGCATGTAACTAACTAATGTGTCATGGAACTGTTTAAGCTTTATGGACGAGGATCCCTGTCTTTTTTTTTGTCTCGAATAGCCATACTAAGGAAGATAAAGCTATTCTACACCAGGAAATGTAGTCTTCACTCAACACACTTCTCCGTTCCCTTCATATTTCACTCCATCACTGTACACTTTTTTTCCTGTCTGTTAAAATGCTGACGCTGGAGTTTAGTCTTGTCAGATTTCAGTGAATAATTGTAGAATGTATAGGATGTATATTATGCCTGGAGTGGGGCGGTACTGTGTGTGTGTGTCTGTTTTGTATTGTGTACTGTGTATTGTATAGTGTATTGTGTATGCTGTGGTCTATAAATCTATCTATCTATCTATCTGTGTGTAGGCCAGTGTGTCGGAGTGGTCGTGTGTGAATGTCTGTGTGTGTTGTATATTGTATTGTGTACTGTGTATTGTATAGTGTATTGTGTATGCTGTGGTCTATAAATCTATCTATCTATCTATCTGTGTGCAGGCCAGTATGTCGGAGTGGTCGTGTGTGTATGTCTGTGTGTGTTGTATATTGTATTGTGTACAGTGTAATGTGTATGCTGTGGTCCATAAATCTATCTATCTATCTGTGTCTGTCTGTGTGCTGTATATTGTATTGTGTATAGTGTATGTTGTGGTCAATAAATCTATCTCTCTATCTGTCTGTGTGCAGGCCAGTGTGTCAGAGTGGTCGTCCTGCAGTACACGAGAAGGGTCGCAGATCGGTGAGAGCGGTCCCGAGGGCGTCATTAGCGTCAGGCCGCGGCTCCTGCAGGTCGGCAGCAACTATTTCATCGGTGAGTACACGACCTGTAACGACCTGACTTGGTTCCAGGTCAGACTCGGACAGGTTAGATAGATTAACGATCGCCGGGGGTTCCTGGCAATGATCTGAAAAGGGTCTGGCCAGATGGAGCAATAATTTCCGGACCAACCTTGACTGTGACAAGTGGCAGGTCGCTTAATGGGTCTCTGGTAATGGGGGTTGTAGCTGTTGTTGCTGTGACTGCCAGTAAAGATCACAGAAAGATTGCAGGCGGCGACCTACATCTGGAGGGAGTTAAGGCAGCGACGGCGTTTGGGGTTTTGTCTCAAAGTTTAGTGACGCAGATGGCCTGGTTCCAATTATCCACCGTTTACCCGAATGACTTTAATCAGGGCAAAGCGCCTCCTCTTAACAGTCAGTGAGGAACTTTAGGCATTACTTGGAGATCAGACGTTGTGTACGGGAGAGGGAGAGTTGAGCCGCGCAAGGGTTCATATAGATCCAATACCTGTGTTTAGCCATAACCCGCACACGAGGTACAGTTGAGTGAGCCCGTTTTCCAGCAGGCGATAACACATCCTTGTTACCTACAGACGCCCGAGCAATCTGTTAACCCCTTGAGGCCTAGAACGTAATTTTATTTGTATTTTGGCTACCATTAGACGATTTTAATGAATGTATGCAATATTCTATGGATATGACCAGCTTAGTATCCTTGTCCACTAGGTAATTTGGTAGATAAGGTTACTTTTCGTAATTTTATGGCTAACAACAGACGATTTCATATAGCAAAGGAAATATCTAGGCGTGAAGGTGTTAAGCCTTGTACACACGTCCCCTCCCAGGACAGTGCTGCCGGCCATTACACCATCGCGGTAAACTCGGTAGCCGTAAATAAGACAAAAGGTGGCCCAGTACACTCAGGATCCGATCGGCCTTCAGGTTCTATCGGTCTTCACATCGGAAATGGCGCCTGTGTGCCCGTTAGCGTCCGGAGACCGACCCCAACGATAAGGAAGGCCGGTCCATTAGCGCTGATGGCCGGATGAAGAGGACCGGACCGGGCCAGTCTGCGTCGAACAGCTCTTTGCCGTAATCGGAGTTCAGACAGCGGGACAATGGTGGGTCGGGCCCGAGATAAGCCCCTCGAGGGTTCATCCATTTTCTTTCCCGAGCGTTAAGATTGATTTTGCTGCAGCTTATTGCCACGAAGGGAAAGAAAGAAAAGACAAAATGAAAACAAAAATGCATTCACTATAATTATGTGCGGTGGTTGTACTGATTCTTAAGTTGTGTAAAGTGTTCCTTTGTTATCATTTACGCATAGGTAACTTAAGTAATGACTTTTCCTTTCATTAGAGTTACCGGGCATTTCATTAACCCCTTCACTGCGGCTGGTACAAATACGGTCTCTCACCTATTTTAGGGTTCACTGCGGCTGGTACATATATGGTTTCTGTATTTAAACTGCGCGCTCAATGATATTATGGGTAAATATTCGTTGTGATAGGCTTGTATGGCAACAGTGTCAAGTGTTGCGATATAATAGAGCCTCTATTTAAGTTAAGAGTTACCGGGCACCTCACACACAGCATCAAGGGGAGTCTTTTAAAGCCTCACTAGAGAATGTTTGTCAAGGTTGATAAAGTATTGATGTTCTTGCATTAAGAATCTCAAAGACTAAATTTTCTTCTGAATTATTTACACACGTTATATTTACTCATGCATTTTCCATATTTTTCGTAATTATATTCAAACAGAAATAGTGATACGCATAAATCACTTTTTGCATGTGGTTATTATGGTAAACAAGATTATAATGGATTGTAATTTATGTTATTGAGAGCGACATACATACGGTGCATCATAAATCAGAAAGCAAAAATTTCCATATGATTTTGTATTTGGCTTTTGTCTGTCTCTGTTTCATTATCTTCCTTGTTTTCCTTTCATTCCTTCTTTCTCTTCTTCCTTCCTTTTTTCCTTCCTTTTTTTAGTCTATTTTCTTCTTTTCGTGTAGCTCTACCTTCCTTTAGCACTTTACGAGGCGTTACAACACAAGACACACAACATCTCATTAAACACTCGAACACAAAATATAAACACACAACAGAACACAACACAACACAACACACAGCAGAACACATCATAAACACAGCAGAACACATTACACAACACACAGCAGAACACATTATAATCATTACATCATAAACACAACAGAACACATTACATAACACACAGCAGAACACAAACATTACATCATAAACACACAGCAGAACCCATTACACAACACACAGCAGAACACATTATAAACATCACATTATAAACACACAACACAACACGACACAACACATACTTTCCATCGTCACCTTCACCCTACATTACCTACAAGTCTCGCCTTCCCTTCCTCTTACCTGTCCTCCTAAAATCCAATATTCATACAAGTATCCATTTTTTATATTCAGCATACATGAATCTATCTATATAAAGCCCTTTACATACATATGCGTGGGCTCAATGTACCTATGGAAATGGAAACCGAGGGAAAAAGGGACTTGGAAATAGCAATATACTAGGAAACTATTGAAATTCGATTGTGTTTACATACCCGAATGATTGACGAAGCCGAAGCCACTGCCAGTCACTTCCCTTCGCCTCCTCTTCTATTTCTCCCTTCCCCTGCCTCCCTCCTTCCCTTTCTGCCTCCCTCCTTCCCTTTCTGCCTCCCTCCTTCCCTTCCTGCCTCCCTCCTTCCCTCCCTCTTCCCTCCCTCCTTCCCTTCCTGCCTCCCTCCTTCCCTCCCTCCTTCCCTTCCTGCCTCCCTCCCTGCCTCCCTTCTTCCCTTCCTTCCTCCCTTCTTCCCTCCTTCCCTCCCTGCCTCCCTCCTTCCCTCCGTCCCTCCTTCCCTGCCTCCCTCCTTCCCTCCTTCCCTCCCTCCTATCCTCCCTCCCTCCTTCCCTCCCTCCTTCCCTCCTTCCCTTCTTCCCTCCCTGCCTCCCTCCCTCCTACCCTCCCTGCCTCCCTGCTCCCTCCCTGCCTCCCTTCTTCCCTTC
>JACEEZ010005649.1:192500-200000 GCA_016584305.1 Chionoecetes opilio | reverse complement strand
AAAAAAAATTCTGTGAAGGAACGGGAAATAATCAAAAAAATTGATTCATGAATCCTGTAATTACTTATTAGCAAGCTATTTCAGCATTGGTTCAATAATAATAAAGTTTGGCATAATAAAATAAATAGATAGATAAATAAATTTCTCCAGCCTAATTATTTGAGAACGGAAAATATAAACGAACTCAATAATTCCGTCAATAATCTGAATAATCTAATCAATACACAGTTTTTTAACAGCAAGCCAACCCAGCTAGTGGCAGGATTGCAAATTACAGCATTGGTCCAAGTTTGGCATAATATTAAGAATAAATAGCAAGCCACAGAGAGACTCGTGTCGTGCCTCCCGCCATATAGGAACACATATTTATGATAATAATGATCAAAACACGTTTTATGCACTGAAACAAAAGCAAGAAAAATATAAAAGCATAAAAAAATCAAATCGATGAGTTAAAAAAATATTCTCCTAAGCCATTTCTAGCAAGACTTCGCGACTCCCCTGCCAAACCTTCGCGACCCCTTGGGGGGTCGCGACCCACCGGTTGGGAACCCCTGTGTTAGAGGAACTCACAGCGATCACTCAAGCATTTAACTTCAATATATTTCCTACTTAACCTACTTAACCTACGATTTTCAGCTTCCTGTACTCCTGTTGATGTTATCCTGTAATCCTGTTGACTCACTTGATTAAAAGAACCTCATTTCATTCCGTAATCTAAAACTTTCCCTTAACTTGTTTCCTCTCTCTCTTTACACCCATCTCATTACACTCTTCCTCCTTCTTCCCCTTCGTCTGCGTGGGTCTGTGGGTCTGTGTGAGGTACAAAAGGACAATGAACCATCAACCCACCCAACCCACTTCCAAATCTTGTTATGAAGGAGACGCAGTGACACCCATTCCCTCCTAAGAGCCACCAGAGTATGTCCCAACGCTGCTCTCCAATTCGCCGAGGAGCACAATGAGAGTAAAGACGCCTTGCTCCCTCGCCTTAACGCGGGCCATTTGTGAGGGTGGAAGTGGTGCTCTTGGCGGATATTTAGTAATCTCACTGCGGGTTAGGGGAAGAGGCCGCTACCATGGGGTGGAATGACAGAAATGGCTGCGAAAAGGAATAAAGAGACGTTCCTGTAACATAGAGTAAGAGTAACAAAGCCAAGCGGTGGTAAAGCGAAGGGAACAAGACAGGAGAGGAAAGGAGTGAGTGAGTGAGTGAGTGAGTGAGTGAGTGAGTGACCTGGTTTAGCGTCCTTTACCGATACAGGGCAAAGAATATGTCAGAAAAAATAGTAGTCTGTCAAGAAGAGAAGAAATAATAATGATAATAATAATAATAATAGCGTCCGAGAGGCAAGGAGTGAATGAGTGAGTGAGTGAGTGAGTGAGTGAGTGAGTGAGTGAGTGAAGGAGTGAGTGAGTGAGTGAGTGACCTGGTTTAGCGTCTTTTACCGGTATACAGGAAAAATAATAAGTCCGAAAAAATAGTAGTCTGCCAAGAAGAGAAAGAATAAGGCCTGATTTACCGCACGAGGGCGAGATGACGAGACCTTTCTAGAGAGATGAAGGATTAGATACACACTCCACTGCTCTCTTAAGGAATCAAGCCATGTACTATAAGGGAGTTGAAGAGGAAGATGGGAGTCTGAGCAGGAGGATTAAAGACTGAAGTGTGTGCGTTTCAGTCTGTGTTTACGAAGAGCAAGAAAATGAAACACATGGCTGGAGAAAGAGAACAAGGAGTAGGAGTAAAAGATAGAGGAGAAGGAGTAAGGAGAATAGAGGAAAGGAAAGAGAACGAGAAGGAGTAGGAGGGAGAAGAAGAGGAAAGGAAAGAGGTTCGGCTATATGGTCTTTGAGTTTTTTCAGAGATAGGAGGAACATATTCTTGGGAGGAGAAAAAGGTAGCCTGTCAGGAGTTGGTGAAAGAAGGGAAGCATTTCTCGAGGCGGGGCTGGAGGCGACTTAGTAAAGAGAGAGAAGAGAGAGAGAGATATTGATATTGATATATTTATTGACCTCTTGTTACAATTGTTAAACAAATATATTTACAGTTCATACAGTATATCTGAGGACCAGTCCGTTGAGCCGGGGCTCTTGTACAGCCCTTTGTGCTAGTATATATTTTTAAACCCGGTAAGGACGTCCTATTTTATAGTTTTAAAAATAATTTAAAAATAAACCTAAAATCAAATTCCCATATATACCCAACCGTTAGTTTATAAGTAAACAAAAAATACATAAGTAAACTCAGGTGTGATCCTAAAATAAAAACTTACAAATGGGCAATTTGTTTAAAATGAATAAGAGAAGAGAGGAGAGAATAGAGAGAGAGAGAGAGAGAGAGAGAGAGAGAGAGAGAGAGAGAGAGAGAGAAAGAGAGAGAGGAGAGAGAGGGAGAGAGAGAGAGAGAAAAAGGGGAAAAGAAAGAAAGAAGGAAGAGGGAGAAAAGAGAAGAAAAAAGAGATAAGAGAGAAGGGGACAAAAAAAGAGAAAAAAAAGAAGGAGAGGGAAAAAAAAAAAGGAAAAAAGATTAAGGGAGGAGGAGAGAGAGAGAGAGAGAGAGGGGAGAGAGAGTAAGGAGAGAGAGGAAAAGAACCCCTGTAAAAAAGTGAAGGATGCCATAAAAGAAGGATGAGTCGAAGGAATAAAGAGAAATAACTCACTGGGGGTGAGGGGGGGGAAAAGCTTTGTAGATTTTACAAAGGCGAAAGGGGGGCAAAAAATGTTCAAATGACAAAAACGACATGATGGAAAAAACAAATGAAGAAAAGCAGCAGATAAAAAAAAAGGAGAGGTTGGGAAAGGAACTAAGTAAACTCAAAAGTCAACTAGTAAAAAAGGAACTAAGGAAAATTAATGTAATTTTTATGATGAGAACAAAGAAGAAATGGAAATAAAGATCATTAGAAATAACAAAGAATGTATGAAGTAAAATAACTTGAAGAGAAAGATAACAGAAAAAAGCATACAAGATTCAAAAAAAACCGAAACATTAAAAAACACCAACACACACCAAACAGGGGGGAGAAGAGAGGAGAGAGGAGAGAGAAGGGGAGAAAAGAGGGGATAGAAAAAAAAGGGGGAAAAGAGGGGGAGAAGGGGGAGGGGAAAGAGAGAAGGGGGAAAGGGAGAGAGAAAAAGGAGAGAGAGAGAGAGAGAGAGAAGAGAGAGAGGAGGAGAGAGAGAGAGGAGAAGAGAGGAGAGAGAAGAAAGGAGGGGATAAAAGAAATTTAAGTGTCAGCCCTTTTCATATGTTAATCGCTCCCCCCCCAAAAATAAAAAGTGTTCTAAATGTAGTAATTAAACCGTGTCCAGGTGAGAATAGTGCAGCCCCCCTTTCAAAGCCTTCAATGCAATATTTTTCTTTTAAGGCGGCGCCGGGAAATTTGGGCTTGGGAATACATTTTGCCTTTTTTGGCGTCCTAGTTTCCGCAGTCCGTTGCATTTTCTTTAATTTGGATTTTATTTAGTTTTTTTTTCTCGAAAGGGGGAAATTTTTCCCGGCCAATTTTTTCCTCGATTTGGGTTGTAAACGTGTGGGGGGGCCGTGAGGGGGGAAAAAAGGGGAGGTGAAATGTTTTTTAATTTTGGGTTTGGGGTTTTTATACGGGGTTTTTGTTTTTTGTTTTTGGGGGTTTTTTTGGGGGTGGGGGTGGTGGTGTGGGGTGGGGGTGGTGGGTGGTGGGGGTGTTGGTGGGGGTTGGGTTTTGGTTTTGGTGGTGGGGGTTTTGGGTGGGGGTTTGGTTGGGGGGTTTTTGGGGGTTTTGGTTTGGTGTTGGGGGGTGGGGTTGGGTTTTTGGGGTTTGGTGGTGGTGGTTTTTGGTGGTGGTGGTGGTGTTGGGTTTTTGGTTTTTGGTTTGTGTGGGGGTTGGTTTTTGGGAATGTTAAAATTTTGGGGTCGTGACCCTTTTTTTTTTGGGGTTTGTAGAGTATAGAAATTATTGGGTTGTTTTTTGTTTAGAAATAAAATGGAATGGATGATTTTACTTTTTTTTGTTTTTTTTATGGTTTAACACACACAAAACAAAAAAACTTCCACACCCCACACCCACCACCCACACCCCCCACACACACACAACACCCCACCCACCCCCCCACCCACCCAGCCAACACCAACCCACACCACCCCACACACCCCACCACCACCCCCCACCCACCCAACCCAAAAACCATCCCACCCACCACCCACCCCCCAAGCCCGCCCACAAACTTAATACCCAATAAAATTTTTCCCTTAACATTAATTTAAATTTAATTTCCCCGCAGTTTTTTTCCATTATTTCCCCAGGGGTTTTGTTTTACTTCGTTTTTTTTGTTTTTAAATTTTTGTTTCCCCCCCCCTTTTTAATTTTCCTTTAAATTTTTTTTTTATTATTTTTTTTTGGGGGAGGAGGCTTGTTTTTTCTTCTTTTTTTTTTTTGAAATCTTTTTGGCTCTTTCTTTTCTTTTGGTTGCCCCTTTCCCCCTTTTACTTTTTTCCTTTTTTCTTTTCTCTCTCTCCCCTCTCCATCTCTTCCTTCTTCTTTTCCCCTCTCTCCCTCTTCTTCCTCTCCCTTCTTTTTCCTCTCTCTTGTAATTGGCCGCCCCTGCTTCCCCCCTTCTTTCTTCTCCCCTCCTCCTCCTCTCTCATCCTCTCTTTTCCTTTCCTTTTCTTTTCTCCTCTCTTCTCTCCCCTTTTCCTCTCTCTCTATCTAAATTTCTTCCCCTTCTTCCCCTCTTATCTTCCTTCCCCCTCTCCCATCTCTCTCTTTAATTTTTATATCTTTCTTTCTTTTCTTTTTTTATATTTTTCCCTTCCTTCCTCTCCTCCTTACTCTGTCTTATCCCTCCTCATCTTCCGCCTCATTCCCTCCTTCTCATTCCATCCCTCCACCATATCATCTTTTTAGTCCTCCTTACCCTTCTTATTACCATCTTTTCTTCCTCCTTCCCTTATTTTTTTTTAACTCTTCCCTTCCTTTTTTTTCCTCCCCCCCTTTTTCCCCCCTTTTTTCCTATTTTTCCTTTTTCCCACCTTTTCCCCTCATTTTACCTTTTTCTGGCAAAAAAAGGGACTGTTTTTTTCTCTCTTGTAGCTTTCATCTTATTTCGCTTTCTTCTCCTCCTTTTACTCCCTTACTTTATCATTCACTCTTCTAGAATTTCTCTTTCCGAAAACTGGAAAGGAAAGGAGAGGAGATTTTCCTTTCGACTTCGTGTTTTTTTTTCTTTTTTCATTGGTCTATTCTTTTTTCTCTCTTTTTTCTTTCTTTTTTCTTTTTTTTCTTTTTTTCTTTTTTGTGTCGTCTTTTTGGGGGGAAAGGAAATTTTGAACTTCTTTCATGTTTGTCTCTTTTTTCTTTATCTAATTTTTTCTCTTTCTGTTCCCTTTTACATTTTCCATTTCTCGGGAAAATTTTTAAATTGAATCTTGGACTTATTTTGGTGTCTTCTCTAAATCTGGCAACATTGCAGGTTTTGAAAATAGCTTGGAATATACTACAATTTCCCGTGCAAAGCAAAAATACCGTTTCCCCGTTCATATGTTACTGTTTTTACGTCCTTTTTGAACACTCTAATTGAACTGTATACTTCCCTTTTCCTTTATTTTTATAGTGGGAAATATATATGGCTCGATTTTCAACTGAATATTTACTGTTGAGCGTTTTCATGCGTTATTTTTCAGGAATCTTAGTCGAAACCTCTTCTGTATAGTCGAAACCTCTTTTATATAGTCGAAACCTCTTCTATATAGTCGAAACCTCTTTTATGTAGTCGAAACCTCTTTTATGTAGTCGAAACCTCTTCTATACAGTATAGTCGAAACCTCTTCTATATAGTCGAAACCTCTTCTATATAGTCGAAACCTCTTTTATATAGTCGAAACCTCTTCTATATTGTCGAAACCTCTTCTATATAGTCGAAACCTCTTCTATATAGTCGAAACCTCTTCTATATAGTCGAAACCTCTTCTATATAGACGAAACCTCTTCTATATAGTCGAAACCTCTTCTTTATAGTCGAAACCTCTTCTATATAGTCGAAACCTCTTCTATATAGTCGAAACCTCTTCTATATAGTCGAAACCTCTTCTATATAGTCGAAACCTCTTCTATATAGTCGAAACCTCTTCTATATAGACGAAACCTCTTCTATATAGTCGAAACCTCTTCTATATAGTCGAAACCTCTTCTATATAGTCGAAACCTCTTCTATATAGTCGAAACCTCTTTTATATAGTCGAAACCTCATCTATATAGTCGAAACCTCTTTTATATAGTCGAAACCTCATCTATATAGTCGAAACCTCATCTATATAGTCGAAACCTCTTCTATATAGTCGAAACCTCTTCTATATAGACGAAACCTTTTTTATATAGTCGAAACCTCTTCTATATAGTTGCGTTTTAGAGTTGAGGCGTCGCATGTGGCACTTCCTCTGTTCCTTCCCTCGCTCTCACCCTTCACACTTCATCACAACTTTGGATTCCCTTACCACAACTCTTGCTTCCCTTCCTTCCTTCCTTCCTTCCTTCCTCACCCACTCCCCGACGCTCCACTGGCCTTCCTTTATGCTCCATTGCCTCCCTCGCTAGACTTACATCTCCTGACGGGCCATTCCTCTTTCACACGCTCCCTTCCTCTCTCACATTTACTCCTCTTCCTTATGTTGTAGGATTTCCTTTCACATAGCAATTTCCCGTGGTGGTCTGCTCTTCTCTCGTGTTATTTGATCTCCCTATGACCTCACACGCAGCAGTTCTCTCTCAACAACATATTTTTCAGCGCCCCTTAAGACTATCTACTGCTCTCACAAAAAATTATCTGTCTGTCTGTATTTTCACAAGAACGTAAGGAAGCTACAAGAGGCCGCGAGACCTACACGTGGTAGTTTCTGTTTTCATGTGTCTTTCTGTTTGTCTAAGGTTGGTATAACGACTATCACCACATGTAAACTTAATTTCTTCTCCTGGTATTATCCAGTATAAGTGAAAATTATCCCTTGCTTCTTTTCCTCTTCCACGTCGGACAACTCTCCTTTTCGTGCCAGTTCGTCTACTCCCTCCTGTAATCATCCAAACACACACCTATAGTACGCACACCTAATAGTACGGTCCTAGCTAGACATCACACACGAAAGCTGGAAAGGTTGAAACACACGAAAGCTGGAAAGGTTGAAATTTAAGGTTGAAAAGCTAAAAAAGGCTGGATTTTCACCATCATTATTTCATGGATTTCCTCGTTATTCCCTTTTCTGATTTCTAGCTAGTATAGCATCAGGAACGTCCCATTTAAGATCCCAGGCGCCTCGCTGCTCCACTTCGCTCCTCGCACCATAATAAAGACGCGAGATCCTTCCCGCCAGAAGGTGTTAAAGTGTTATGATCAGTGCTATAGGCGATCTCACTCTTCGTATTTCTTCTCTGACGGTGATGGCAGCTTTGTTCGTTTCCTCTTTCTCTCTCTCTCTCTCTCTCTCTCTCTCTCTCTCTCTCTCTCTCTCTCTCTCTCTCTCTCTCT
>JACEEZ010005649.1:182500-187500 GCA_016584305.1 Chionoecetes opilio | reverse complement strand
TTTTCGCTTTCCCAATAACCAAGTCTAAATCAAAAAGCAAAAGAAAATGATGAAAAAATACTACTAAGATTGCGTATGCTATCCCTTTCTATCTGTCTATCTTTCTATCTGTCTGTCTTTCTTTTTGGAATCGGGCTACGAATGTGAAAGTTCCATTTGCTGACGTATTACTAACTCAAAAAGCAGAAATAGAATTATATGAATAGCATGAATACTAAGGTTGCGTATTCTATCCCTGTCTATCTGTCTGTCTATCTGTCTGTCTGTCTATCTGTCTGTCTATCTATCTGTCTATCTATCTGTCTATCTGTCTGTCTATCTGTCTGTCTATCTGTCTGTCTATCTGTCTGTCTGTCTGTCTATCTGTCTGTCTATCTGTCTGTCTATCTGTCTGTCTATCTGTCTTTCTCTTGGCTTTCCCATTTACCAAGTCTTATTTTCTCTTGTTCGCTCTCTTGTAATAAGGAAATGGTTATTTAATGTCGACTGCCAAAGCTTGAAAGAACACGCATAAAGAACTTATTTAATGAGCTCTGCAGGGAATGTTTTATTTACCTCACAAAGAGAAGGGAGAACTGTGTTATTGTTATAGTTCCTGCTCTTAACGTCATCATAGCATTGTCATTATTATAACTATCATCATTAAAACTATTATTATCCCTCTCATTATCATCATTACTGTGCTTTCTATTTCTGTTCTTGTTCTTATTCTTATATATATATATTTTTTTTTTTTTTTATTATTATTTGTTCATCTTTTCTACTTCATCTTCATTTTATTATCTTTCATCTTTATTTTCCTTTCTTTCTTTCTTCCTCTTTTTCATCATCTTGTTATAGTTATTATCATTAGTAATATCAACTTCATTGCTATTATTATCATCGTCATCTCCATTATTATTATTATCATCACTACCACTATCTATATGTTGAATATTTTATAATGTGCAAGGCTATTATCATTATTATCATTATCATCATCATTGTTATTATTATCATCATTACCACTATAATGTTAAATATTTTATAATAATGTGAAGGGTTGCTACAATATTCTCGCCTTCTTTGTCCACAAGAAAATATTTTGCGTCAGACTAAAATGTTTCATATTTTCCCCTGCGTCAGATTTTTCATGAAACTTGAATATTTATGGAATTTTCGGGTGGTAAGAGGCGAGTTTTGTCGGTCTGGTAAAAGTTATGGCCGGGAGAAGAAGCAAGTTTGTGTTTCTCTTGGCTTGAAAAATGACTAAGATAAAGGATTAACCCTCCCCTGAGACAAAGAAAATAAACATGATGATAATGATAGTAATAATATAAGTTTTCTCCTGCAAATCACGGTCATAAGGCGAGAACGAAACAATGATAATAGCACACAACTCTATTTACCTTATTGACCTGTCACTACCACACAAAATAAGAAGATAATAAGTATAAAGGTTCCCCATAAAACCTCATAAAAAACGTATTATATATTTGATGTCCCTTCCCACGCCCACTTTTTTTTCCTACGCCCACCTGCTTCCCACGCCCACCTGCTTCCCACACTCACCTGCTTCCCACGCCCACCTGCTTCCCACGCCCACCTGCTTTCCACGCCCACCTGCTTTCCACGCCCACCTGCTTCCTACGCCCACCTGCTTCTTCCCACGCCCACTTTTTTTTCCTACGCCTACCTGCTTCCCACGCCCACCTGCTTCCCACACCCACCTGCTTCCCACGCCCACCTGCTTCCCACGCCCACCTGCTTCCCACGCCCACCTTCTTTTAGATAAAAAAAAGATACAACTGACCTCCTGTCCTTGTCTTAATATTTACAATCTTCAAAAATTATAAGGAGGAAGCGAAAAAAAGTGACGTTATGAAACTTATTAGATTTGATGTGTTTTTCACTTTCTATTTCACTTCTATTAATTACGCAAGTCATCACCCAGCACGTAAGACTAAAATATTCGTGTCTTTTAGAATGTTTTACTGTTGGCTATGGTTCCCTTCCCTTCCCTCCGCGTGTCACTGTTTGCTATGGTTCCCTTAGCACTGGTTCCTCGGTGCCTCGCGGCGTGGTCCCCAAAGGGCGTGGAGGTAACTTTGTGTCATAATCAAGGCGGGCAAGTTTACAAACAAGGTTAGTATGCAGGCAGTGGGTCTTTTTTCTCTCCTTTCTCCTCCTCTCCTATATTTTCTTCATCCTACATCATTTCATATTCCTCGTCCTTATTACCTCCATCTTCGCCCTACCCTGCTTCACTACAGAAAACCCTCTTTAAATCGAACCCGTGTAATTCAAACTTCGGATAATTCGACCTGCTTCAGGCCAGTTCAATTTTTTCAATAACTTTCCATAATTCGAGCAAGTTTGAATTATCCTTAGCCTTACTAGTGGGAGTCCGACCTCTCCCATGCGGTGCGTACCGCGGCTGCCTAGCGTGATCTGATATATGATCATTTATAATTATCGTATAAATACGATAGGCGGAGGAAGAAGGCGGGAGGGGGAGGAGGAAGAAGGGAATTGGAGGAGGAAGGGGGGAGGGGAAGAAGGGACGAGGAGGAAGGAGGGGAGAGGGGGAGGAGAAGGAAGGAGGTGGGACAAGGAAGGGAGGAGAGGAGAAGAAAGGGAGGAGGGGAAATGGGAGGAGGAAGAACTATTTTTTTAAAGTATCATTCGCTTTGTATATAATCCTTCAGAGTCCTTCACGGGCCTCTTCGCTCCTTCACGCATCCTACAGGAGTCATGGGAGGGCATTAGAAGTCCCACAGGATTGCTATAGTATTCCTAGGTTTTTTAATACTTTGACAATGCATGGGGCTCAATAGGGATTAAAATTATATACTAATACTGATAATACTAATACTGATCATTGTATTGAAGTAATGATTAATTCTAGGCAATGCCTATCATATTTTTATCTCTTGTAGTAAGTTTTGTCTAATTTGTGATTTTTAAGAAATATATGGAAGTATCATGTCATTGTGAATTGGCTGAAATAGGGACTTCTAATCATTGTAACTGAAAACTGACTCCAGATTCGTGTTCAGCATGCCCGAAAACTGCTAGGAACAAATTTTTAAGCAAATCAATTTTTCAAAAAATATTGCAAATTTTGGAGGGGGTACCCCTTGCAAAATTAGATTTTTTTTTTTTTAAATAGATTTGCTTGAAATTTTGTTTTTAGCAGTTTTCGGGCATGCTGAACACGAATCTGGAATCAGTTTTCTGTTACAATGATTAGAAGTCACTATTTCAGCCAATTCACAATGGCTTCCAGATATTCCTTAAAAATCACAAATTAGACAAAACTTACTAAAAGACATAAAAATATGATAGGCATTGCTAGTTTAATCATTACTTTAATAATGAGAGAGAGAGAGGACGAGAGAAAAAGAGAGAGAGAGAGAGAGAGGAAGAGAGAGAAGAGAGAGTAGAGGAGAGAGAGAGGGGAAGAGAGGAGAAGAGGAGAGAGAGAAGAAAAGAGAGCAGAGAGAGGAGAGAGAGAGAAAAGAAGAGGGGAGGGGGAGGAGAGAAAGAGAGAGAGAGAGAGAGAGAATATAATTCAATCTGTGTGTGTGTGTGTGTATGTGTGTAGGGAGGTATATGCTAACTTAGGAGTATGATAGAAGCATTGCAAGGTGAAAAATATGTGTGGGTGTATAATCTAATCTTTAAGTAGCAAGAAATTGATGGTTTATGAGTTTTTATGTGTATATGTTCTAGATTAATCTTTATTGTATTATTATTATTACATGTGTATTAAAGTGTGTGTACTTAAGTTATAGTTTTAAATACAATGGTTTGGGGTGAGGGACAAGTAATACAATCGTGCTGTTTTAGCATATTTGAGTGACTTATTATTGTGTGGAGGGGCTAGAAGTAACCATCGGATAATTCGGACTTTCGGCTAATTCGACCCAGGTCTCCCCCCAATTAGTTCGAATTAGAGAGGGTTTACTGTATGCTCTTCCTCACCCTCCTCCTCCTCCTCCTCCTCCTGCTCCTCTTCCTCCTCCTTTACATTGCTTCTTCTTTCTTCCAGTCCTCCTCTGCGCCCTTCCTCCTCCTCCTCCTCTCCTCCTCCTCCCCTCCTCCTTCCTCCTCCTCCTCCTCTCCTCCTCCTCTTCCTCTTCCTCCTCCCCTCCTCCTCCTCCTCCCCTCCTCCTCCCTCCTCCTCCTCCTCCTCCTCCTTCTTCAACCCTTCCTCAAGTCAACCCTCTCATGCCCTAAATTTCATCTTCTCCCCCCATCCCGCTGCACTTAAACACAGCCTCGCCCCACCCTTAGAGAGAGAGAGAGAGAGAGAGAGAGAGAGAGAGAGAGAGAGAGAGAGAGAGAGGAGAGAGAGAGAGAGAGAGTTGTGTGTGTGTTGTGATTTTCTTTTTCGCTTCTAGGAACATAGGCGACAGAAAACCTTTTGAGCCAATAGGAGGGAGAGAGGGAGGAAGAAAGGAAGGGAGGGAGGGAAGGAGGGAAGGAGGGAGGGAGGGGACAGGTGTGGTGATGGTGATGGTGGTGGTGGTGTGGAGGTGGTGATGGTGGTGGTGGTGACTCAGGTGTCTGCCTCCACATTGGGTGAAACAAAACACGAAACACAAAGATCTTCTCTCCCTCTTATCACCTGAGACTTAAGAGGAACTATCACGTCTCACGGCCTCTTGTAGCTTCTTTATTTCCTTATGTTTTATGGGAGGTTCTATGGGAGGTTTTCTTATGTTCTATGGGAGGTTTTCTTATGTTCTATGGGAGGTTTTATGGGAGGTTTTCTTATGTTCTATGGGAGGTTCTATGGGAGGTTTTCTTATGTTCTATGGGAGGTTCTATGGGAGGTTTTCTTATGTTCTATGGGAGGAAGGTTCTTATGTTCTATGGGAGGTTCTATGGGAGGATTTCTTATGTTCTATGGGAAGGAGGTTCTTATGTGTTCTTATGAATTGGGAGGAGAAAACCTACTTGGCGGAAATATACCCTTGAGTTACCTGTTCTCGGTAATTCTCTTTGGCACACCT
>JACEEZ010005649.1:172500-177500 GCA_016584305.1 Chionoecetes opilio | reverse complement strand
AGAACTTAGTCTCCTTTTCTTTCAGTCTCACGTTTGCTTTAATTACTGTCATTTAATTATCTTTTTTCCAACTAGAATCCCAAGTTCTAAAAATACTTGTTCCTCTCTGTTCAGTATTTTCCACAATGTGTTCTTTTATTATCTTTTTTTATCATGGGCTCAAAAGGGAATCCATCCGCCATTGATGTGTCCTTTGTAAATTTCCGGTTCGTATTTATTAAAGAAGTTATTTTTATTTCGATAACCGTAAAGGAAAAATCAAAACACATTGCGAAAATCCGTCGAGAATATCCCAGTGTACGTAATGGTAAACGCACACACACACACACACACACACACACACACACACACACACACACACACACCACACACACACAAGGAGACAGGACCACACGAGTATAGCTCAGGCCTTGTATTCCATAACTAGGTAAACTAAGTCAATTAACACACACACGCACACACACACACACACACACACACACACACACACACACACACACACCACACACACACACACCACACACACACACACACACACACACACACACACACACAACCCTGCCCCCCAGCCCCACACACCACACAAACACACACACACACACACACAACTCCCCCCCCCCACACACACACTTAAAGAGACACTAACACATACACACTTAACAATAACAACAACAAAACACGAAAGCGTCAACAGATACAAATATTACGTATCTCACCTGTCTAAATTACATACACGGATCGTTACCTGAAGGGCCGGACAGAAAACTTCACCTGCTCCCACGGGCTTTGGGCGGCACCTGATAAGCTCCTTGTTAACGCCAGCAGCGCCTTCAGGTAATTACCGCGCTTTACATTAGGAGAGGAACGGGTGGCTTTCTCCTCTCTCGCTCTCTCGCTGCTGTGAAATGGCTCCAAGGGGTGGTGGTGGTGGTGGTGGTGAGAGATAGTGATGGTGGTAGAGGAGGTGGTGGTTGTGGAGAGATGGTGGTGGTGGTAGAGGTAGAGAGGTGGTAGAGGAGGTGGTGGTGGTAGAGAGATGGTGGTGGTGGTAGAGGTAGAGAGGTGGTAGAGGAAGTGGTGGTGGTAGAGAGGTGGTGGTGGTGGTGGTGGTGGTGGTGGAGTGAAGAAAGGATAGAGTAGATGGAAATGGTGAAGGTAGATGTGGTTATAGTGGATTGGTGGATGGGTCAGAGTAGTAGTGGGTTGATGGTAGTGGTAGTTGTGGTTATAGTGGATTGGTGGATGGGTCAGAGTAGTAGTGGGTTGATGGTAGTGGTAGTTGTGGTTATAGTGGATTGGTGGATGGGTCAGAGTAGTAGTGGGTTGATGGTAGTGGTAGATGTGGTTATAGTGGATTATTGGATGGAGCAGAATAGTAGTGGGTTGATGGTAGTGGTAGTTGTGGTTATAGTGGATTATTGGATGGAGCAGAGTAGTAGTGGGTTGATGGTAGTGGTAGTTGTGGTTATAGTGGATTATTGGATGGAGCAGAGTAGTAGTGGGTTGATGTTAGTGGTAGATGTGGTTATAGTGGACTAGTGGATGGGTCAGAGTAGTAGTGGGTTGATGGTAGTGGTAGATGGTTATAGTGGATGTGGATGGTCAGAGTAGTAGTGGGTTGATGGTGTGGTAGATGTGGTTATAGGGACTAGTGGATGGGTCAGAGTAGTAGTGAGTGATGGTAGTGGTAGTGTGGTTATAGTGGACTAGTGGATGGTGGTAGAGTAGTAGATGAGTTGATGGTAGTGGTAGAGTAGGTGGTTAGGTAGTGGAGATATGCGTGGATGGGTCAGAGTAGTAGTGAGTTGATGGTAGCGGTAGTGGGGTTATAGTGGACTAGTGGATGGGTCAGAGTAGTAGTGATTGATGGTAGTGGTGATGTGGTTATAGTGGACTAGGATGGGTTCAGAGTAGTAGTGGGTTGATGGTAGTGGTAGATGTGGTTATAGTGGACTAGTGGATGGGTCAAGAGTAGTAGTGGGTTGATGGTGTGGTATGATTGGTTATAGTGACTAGTGACTGATGTCAGAGTAGGTGGGTTGATGGTAGTGGTAGATGTAGTATAGGACTAGTGGATGGGTAGAGTAGTATGGGTGATGGAGTGGTAGATGTGGTTATAGTGGACTAGTTGGATGGGTCAGAGTAGTAGTGGGTTGATGGTAGTGGTAGATGTGGTTATAGTGGACTAGTGGATGGGTCAGAGTAGTAGTGGGTTGATGGTAGTGGTAGATGTGGTTATAGTGGACTAGTGGATGGGTCAGAGTAGTAGTGGGTTGATGGTAGTGGTAGATGTGGTTATAGTGGACTAGTGGATGGGTCAGAGTAGTAGTGGGTTGATGGTAGTGGTAGATGTGGTTATAGTGGATTATTGGATGGGTCAGAGTAGTAGTGGGTTGGTAGTGGTAGTGGTGGTGGAGGTAAAAATAAATTGATGGAGACTAATTGAATATCTTAAGGTAGTAAAAAGCAATGTGAAATACAAAAATATAAACATCTCTTATTACAGTCATGGATAATCTGCTGTTTATTTACGGTATTAGCAAACTTTTATATTCTAACCACAATTTCGAAATCATTCAAGTGACCTCCTAAAGTTTGAGGGCTCGAGACACACGACTCGATTATCTTTCGTCCAGTGTATGTATGACGTCATTTTCAGGTCAACCGCTTCTTGGACAGTTTTCAATGCATTATCTTATCCTTTCCTTCCTTTCCTTCTTTATTATTTTCTTTATCGTTCATTCTTTTATGCAACTCTTGGTTCTAACTCGAATTTCAGAACCTAACATCATTTTCAGGTCAACCTCTTCTTGGACACTTTTCAATGTATTATCTTATCCTTTCCTTACTATTATCCCTTATTTTATACTTCATTACACCCTTTATTTCTTTATTATATCCTTTATCATCCATTCCTTTATGCAACTCTGTTCTAACTCGAATTTCAGAGCCTAACACGGACTCCTCATAGCCACTTATTATGATTGTGATTATTATCCATTATATTTTATCAGGCGGAAGGACAGGGAGAGGGAGAGGGGAGAGGGAGAGGGGAGAGGGAGAGAGGAGAGGGGAGAAGGAGAGGGGAAAGGGGAGAGGGGAGTGAGAGGGAAGAGAGGATGATGAGAGGGAGAGGGGGAGAGGGAGAGAGAGAGGGGAGGAGAGGGAGAAGGAGATGGAAGATGGGAGCAGTGAGAGGAGAGTGAGAGGGAAAGCGAAGGAGAGAGGAAGGAGGAGGAGGGAGAAGGAGAAATGAAGAGATGGAAGAAGAGAAGGAAGTAGCTACAAGATAGTATCTTGTTCGTAATCTTATCGTAAATTGGGGAATGCAGCTCCTGAAGCTGTGTGTGGTAAGAGGGTAAAGAGAGAGAGAGAGGAGAGAGGAGAGGAGGAGGAGAGAGGAGAGGAGAGGAACGAAGAGATGGGGGAAAGGTGAGAGAGAGGAGAGAGAGAGAGAAGAGAGAGTATACAAACCCGAGGTTTACAGGTTTCTTATTAGCGGATTAACACGCAAAAAACATAACCACAAAATTTTAAAGAAGAAAAGAAAGGAAGACTGAAGAAGAGGAGGAGGAGGAGGAGGAGGAGGAGGAGGAGGAGGAGGAGGTACTCACAGCAATGCACGTAACTGCTCGTTGAGGAAGGTGACTATACAGCTAAGATCCCAGCATACTCCTCCTCCTCCTCCTCCTCCTCCTCCTCCTCCTCCTGTACTCCTCTTCCTCCTCCTCCTGTACTCCTCCTCCTCCTCCTCCTGTACTCCTCTTCCTCCTCCTTTTGTACTCCTCCTCCTCCTCCTCCTCCTGTACTCCTCTTCCTCCTCCTTTTGTACGCCTCCTCCTCCTCCTCCTCCTCCTCCTCCTCCTCCTGTACTCCTCCTCTTCCCTCCATGGCTTGCCGGAGAATGAGTCTGGCACTAATGACACTCAGGCACATGGCACTCGCTTCTGAGGGCCATGGGGGCCACTCAGGGACCCCCACTGTGGCCCTGTGGTGAGCATGCCGCACCGCAAATCCTTACTTAAGGTTCACCGCCACCTTGGTACTATAATCTATTCTTTTGACGAGGCGAAAATTCCATTCTATCTTAAGGTTTCATGCTTAAAATGATGGTTTAAAATTATGTTTACCTGATAATATGGTTAACTATGATAAATCTCCTCTCTCTCTCTCTCTCTCTCTCTCTCTCTCTCTCTCTCTCTCTCTCTCTCTCTCTCTCTCTCTCTCTCTCTCTCTCTCTCTCTCTCTCATTCCCAGCCTACACAGTCACAGCTTTTCATGGTGCTTTCTTCACCTCCTCACTATAGCACTCCCATCATTCTTCACCATCACCTCATTCCTATATCTCGTTAACCGGGCATTACATTTGCATTCCCACACGCTCGCCCTTCGTCCTGGCGCTTCTGACCCTCATAGCGACCACCATCCTTAGCCTCAGACACTGGCGAGGTCATTTAAACCCTCATCTCCGCCGCGGTCATTAGACAGCCATAATATATCAACAAAATATTGTCCCACTATCGACCTATCGTGAACTAAAATGACAACCGTGAACGCAAAGCCATTTCGTCTAGACTAGGTAGTTAGTGCGGAGTCATTAGTGAGCTTTGAAAGGAGGCTAGATAATTTCATGGATGGGGATGAAAGGTGGATGTAAGTAGTATTAAGTAACAGGAACTACCACGTGTAGGTCTCACGGTGTCTTGTAGCTTCCTTATTTTCTTATGTTCTTATGTTCTTATGACCCCCAAACACACCTCTTCCTCTCTCTCCCTCCCTCTTCCTTGGTCTCCTCTCTCTCTCTCTCTCTCTCTCTCTCTCTCTCTCTCTCTCTCTCTCTCTCTCTCTCTCTCTCTCTCTCTTGCCTCGTATCCTATTTATTTCTTATTTATTTTTGTAGTATTTCTTTGTCTTCGTCTCTATGTTGATCCCCAAAACACCCTCTCCCTCCCTCTCTCTTCCTTGCCTCTCCCTTCCTATTCTCTCTCTCTCTCTCCTCT
>JACEEZ010005649.1:147500-167500 GCA_016584305.1 Chionoecetes opilio | reverse complement strand
TATCTGAAAATGAGGTTAAGTGACTGATTATTTTCGTGTTTTAAGGTTTTGTGGTAGTGTTCTTATCCCACGAAGGACTCCCCCGAAAATAGGAACGTGGTCTTTATAGGAAATAATAGGATACATCTTTACTAGTTCCCCCCCAAAAAAAGATCTGAAACTGAGGTTAAGTGACGGATTATTTTCGTGTTTTAAGGGTTTTGTGGTAGTGTTCTTATCCCACGAAGAACCAAAAAATATCAAGGAACGTAGTCTTTACGAAATAATAGGATACATCTATATTGGTTCCCTCCCCAAAAATATCTGAAAATGAGGCTAAAAGACGGATTATTTTCATGTTTTCAATTCTGTGTCACGCTCGCCATCTCGCCCATGATAACGACGCTGAGCGGACGCCACAATAGGAATAAAACTCATTCCAGGCCACGAAAACAAAAGGAATTGTCGTAAAATAACCTGAATTCCTTTTAAACTTGGGTCACAAACAAGATAACTAGATGCCGTCCGAGGAGCCCACGAGGGAGGGAGGCTGGAGGCTGGCGGGGCGGATGACCAAACTCACCGCCCTAGCTCTCTCTGTCCCGACTGTTATTGCACATCGATACTGCCACACAAGGCCTCCTGCTCCCTGGGTGTGGCAGGAGCATCACTCACTCGCATTTCTTCTGGGTACTTGAACTTACTTCCACTGTCCGAGGCCATCGAGGCGACATATCAACACCTGATCCAGTGTCCTAACAGGGAGCGGGACCCAAACCCTCCCCGAGGCACCACAGATCAAGATGAACCGGGGAACATCTGGCTCGTTACGGGCAGATTAACACTGGATTCACGTAAAGTTGGAAAAGTATTTATGGATGCCAGGAAGGGTGATGTTATAAAACGAGGGAACAAAATCGACCTCAGTGTTTCAGAATGACTTAGGTTTTGTCAACAAGGCCATCCATTTATTGTGAGCGTATGTCTACACATGTTATTTCCTTCCTTCTTTCCTGCAGGAACATTTCCAGTGCAAGTGTTGTGACGGGTACATCGGCAGCCACTGCGAGGAGATGGACGCGTGCAGCGGCGGCCCTTGTCTCAACGCGGGGATCTGTGTGGACATCCAGGAGGGACATGACGGGGACACCTTCCAGTGCCTGTGTCCTTATGGTAAGTAAGCGCCGCGCACCGCCTCCCAAACAACGTGCTTATTGCAGGGTCGTTTTGTCGGCAAATATCACGCCTCTCTTAGCGCCGCCTCTCTCATGAGCTTCTTTGTTATCGTGAGCCGCCGTCGCCTCTCCTTGCCGCGTCTGCAAACACTTCTGAAAATTCTGGAACGGAAACCCAGCCCGGCCCGCCTGTCGCCTCCCGCTGGGCCGCGCCGCTGACGCCCTTCACTCAGCTGTGCAGCCACCGCTTTTTTCCTTACTTTCCTTTTTATCGTTTTCCTAAATCTCCCAAAATTGTTGGATATCCTAAACGGGAAGAAATTGTAGATAAAAAATTTGTCTATCAGTGAAATCTCTTTCTGTCCCACGACAAAGAGAACATGTGTGTCATCTATGGAATCATCAGGAGCCATCTATGTCTTCTGGGATGACCATATATTTTTCCATTATAAAAACGTTCATATTATTTTTCGAATGTGTGGTGTGTGTGTGTGTGTGTGTGTGTGTGTGTGTGTGTGTGTGTGTGACGCCAATATCCGGTTGACGTGTCCCATAAAACGCAAACACAAGAAACTACTCAGAAATAAAAATATATATATAAAGAAATAAGAAAAGCGACTCCTGTTACAATCAATAAACTCCAGCCGAAGGAACTCCATAAAGGATAAAGAGAGGACCATCAGAGGGCACAAAAGGAGATAAAGAGCCTACGGACATGACCAACAGAGGGCCGAGAGACGCGCGGCCTCTGCTACAAGTCAATAAGTGGGGAACAAATCACATCAGGGTGGTGGGCGACCAGGCACCCGGAGACCCCCGACGCCAGGCTCATGTTTCAGTGTTCCTGGGGTTGTGAAGTCCTTGGCGGCATCCCGAGGGTCCTTCTAGGCTATGTTTATGTCCCGAAATATGCTGCGTCGCCTTTTGAAAGTTGTTGGTTTCGATAAATACGGAGTTTTATGTTGGAGACGTGAAAGAGAGAGAGAGAGAGAGAGAGAGAGAGAGAGAGAGAGGAGAGAGAGAGAGAGAGAGAGAGAGTCGAGCATCTATAATAATATAAGCGAAAGTGTGTGTGTGTGTGTGTGTGTGTGTGTGTCAGTGTGTCCGCGATAGGTGCCGCCCCCCGTGCCCCAATACCATCATATGGCACAGTTTTGGAACCAGCTCGACCAGGAGCACATTTTAAGCCTACTTATGAGATGATCCGATCACCTTTTTTTTTTCTTATTTTTTAGCAGCCTATTAGCGAGAATTGTGAAAAAAAAATGTGGGTTGCGAGAATTGAGGAAACCTTGATGTAGGGTGATGGGTAATGGGTGGGTGAATGGGTGGGGTGATGGGTAATGGGTGTGGGGTGATGGGTGAGTGAATGGGTGGGGGGTGATGGGTGATGGGTGAGGGAATAGGTGGGTGGTGATGGGTAATGGGCGAGTGAATGGGTGTGTGGTGATGGGTAATGGGTGAGTGAATGGGTGGGGGGTGATGGGTAATGGGTGAGTGAATGGGTGGGGGGTGATGGGTAAGGCGTTAATACATACATTTCTACATCCATGATTTCAAGAAAGTTAGAAGGGGCTATCTGGAGAGTCTGTGTTTGGTGGGCCGAAGGCCCACCAATAGCCCTCCGCAGGAGCTAGCCAAAAAGTTCGCCCGGAGGACGGCTTTGTGGCTAGTGTGTGATAAGAGTGTAGGTTTGTTTGGGGATATAGAAAAGAGAGAGAGGGAAAGAGAGAAGGCGCCATGGGAGAAAATGGTAAAGAGAGCGGATGCAGTGTAGGAGGATGAAGAGATGGAAAGAGAGACAGCGAAAGAAAGTGAAAAAGGAGGCATGTGTGGTGGGCGAGAGAGAGAGAGAGAGAGAGAGAGAGAGAGAGAGAGAGAGAGAGAGAGAGAGAGAGAGAGAGAGAGAGAGAGAGAGAGAGAGAGAGAGACGAGGACGAGTGTTTCAAAAGAGGAAGGATGTGAGGGAATATGTGTTGATGTGCCATGAGTAGGAGGAAAGTGGAGGACAAAGGGAAGCGAAGGAATGTATGTGGGTGGAAGAGGAGTGTGGGTGGAGATGGGAGTGGAGGAATTATCCTAGATGGACGTGCGGAGTGGACGGAGTGAGAAAAGAGAATGACAATGTGGAGAGAAATTCCAGTGTGTATGGGTGTTTTGAGCGGTAAATGAACGGCTATGGAAGGCAAAAGTAGAGCGGGATGGAGTGGTAGGAGTGAGAAGGGAGAATAGGGAGAGGATTATTCCAGCGTGTACACTCTTAGAAAAAAAGGGGTAAGAAAAGGGTAGAAAAAGGGTATTTGTAGTGATGAAATACTGCTACCTTTTTCCTACCCTTACAAATATACCCTTTCGGATCGACGCAAATATACCCTTTTCCAACCCTCTCATCTAAAAAGGGTAGATAAAGGGTAGATGAAGGGTATAATCGGCAGCATCTACCCTACAGCCTGGACATAGGGTTTTAAAAGGGTAGTGATGGTGCGATGTAACAATTCGACCCTTAATGTACCCCCCATTTCTGAGAGTGTATGAACATAAGAACATAAGAAAATAAGAAAATAAGGAAGCTACAAGAGGCCGTGAGACCTACACGTGGTAGTTTCTGTTACCTTACACTACCTACATACACCTTTCATCCCCATCCATGAATTTATCTAGCCTCCCTATAAAGCTCTCTAATGACTCCGCACTAACGTATACCTGTCTACTGAGTCCATTCCAATAATTTACCACCCTATTTGTGAACCAGTTTTTCTCTATTTCTTTTTTAAATCTACGCTTTTCCAGCTTGAATCCGTTACTTCTTGTTCTACCCTGATTACTAACCATAAGAACTTTTCCTACCTATCCTTTATTAAATCCCTTTATCCACTTAAAAACTTCTATGTATCTTCTTCGTATGGGTGTTTTGGGCGGTAAATAAACTGCAACGGAACGCAAAAGTAGGGCGGGACGGAGTGGGCGGGATGGGCGGCCCTCTCCCCACCCACCTAAGGACTCCCGCCCAAGTATTGACACAGGCAGGCGGGCGAGGCTACTCCACTCCCTCCTTTGTTGCCGGGCGGGGCGGTGAGGCCTCCGTATTATTCCTTATGCGAAAATTCTGTCAAAGTTTCCTCTAACATTTCATTTTTACCTGGACCCGTGCTGCGTAAGTGTTCTTTTCCGTGTATCATATTTGAGTATTTTAATGTTAGATTCTTATGCAATTCGTCTAAGTTTCCTCTAACATTTCATTTTTACCTTCGGAACTCCTACTTTATGGTATATTCTATGCATGCAGATTAAATGTATTTCATAAATTTATCCTAGTGTGTGTGTGTAGTGCAGTGTAATTTTAGAGTTTATTGTGGTGAAGACGAATAGATAAAAAGGAAAGAAAAATACGGTTGAAAATATGAGTTTTGTGTGCGGAAGTGAACACTCTGCCCTCCATTACCGCTTAACAAAGAAGAAAAACAGTTTATTTTTACATGCAAGACGACTTTACGACGCATTGTGTGGCTGAGACATGACGAGCAATGACAGCTTGCTTACTGAGGCAGGTTTTATGTGCAGCGCAGTGAATTCTCCCTCCTTAGCTTTACTGCGTTTACTCCCTCAAGTTCCCTCGTTAGGCCCTTGCTCATGCCTCCCTTCCCTGCCGCCCTTAAGGTCCGCTCCCGTGCCTTGCTTTGTCGCCACTCCTGCATTATTTCTCTTGAATATTCCTCCTCAGGTATTTGCTTGTATATTCCCAGTGCATTTCTCGTGTAATCCTTATGCTGCTGTTGTATTTCTTTCAGATTTCACTTGTATATTTGTGTCTCTTGTTCGCTATAATATTCCTCTTCAGGTATTTGCTTGTATATTCCCAGTGCATTTCTCGTGTAATCCTTATGCTGCAATTATATTTCTTCCAGATTTCACTTGTATATTTGTGTTTCTTGTTCGCTACAATATTCCTGCTCAGGTATTTGCTTGTATATTCCTAGTGCATTTCTCGTGTACACTCTTAGAAAAAAGGGGTAAGAAAAGGTAGAGAAAGGGTATTTGTAGTGATGAAATACTGCTACCCTTTTTCTACCCTTACAAATATACCCTTTCGGTTCGACGCAAATATACCCTTTTCCAACCCTCTCGTCTAAAAAGGGTAGATAAAAAGTAGATGAAGGGTATAATCGGCAGCATCTACCCTCCAGCCTGGACATAGGGTTTAAAAAGGGTAGTGATGGTGCGATGTAACATTCTACCCTTAATATACCCCCCATTTCTGAGAGTGTAGTCCTTATGCTGCTGTTGTATTTCTTCGAGATTTCACTTACTATGTATTTGTGTCTCTTGTCCGTTTATCTTGCACTCGCTTTCTCCGGTATTATTTTTCGTGTTATATTAAATTTTCTCATGTCTTTTTCTTACAGTATATATATTCTGCTTAGGTCATGGATTCCTTTTTCTGCTCCTTGTATATCCGCCCTGTGTTCATCATGTACTGCTCCTGTATTACTCCTGTGTCTCCTATGTTATTCCTGTTATATATTATTTACAGGAACTACCACGTGTAGGTCTCGCGGCCTCTTGTAGCTTCAATATTTTCTTATGTTATTCCTGCGTTTCTCCTAAGCTTTCTCTATTCCTTTTTCTGTGCCTCTTATATTCACTCTGTATTCATCATGTACTGCTCCTGTATTACTCTGTGTTTCTATATTAAGCCTTTTTTCCCCTTCAGGTTTCCGAGGACGGTTCTGCGAGGAGAGAACCAACTTGTGTGAGTCAGGACCTTGTCGGAACGGCGCCACCTGCACGGGCAACCACTCCAGCTACACCTGCCACTGTCCCCCGGGCTGGACGGGGACGCAGTGCACGGAGCGGAACGTCCCCGCCGTGGACACCTCCGGGAAGGTGATGGGCTGCCGGGCGGGTCCTTGCGAGCACGGCGTGTGTGTGGAAACTTCCGGCCAGAACGTGAGGTGCTTCTGTCAACCAGGTGGGTGTTCTGACTTTTAGCTTTCTAACAGGAACTACCACGTATAGGTCTCATAGCCTCTTGTAGCATCCTTATTTTCTTATGTTCTAATGTTCTCATCTATCTATCTACACACACACACACACGCGCGCGCGGCCGTATACACAGGGCCAGTATCCACCAATACTTACACTCTCTTGTTGCTGCACTTACACTCCTTCAACATCAATCTGGAAGCTATTGTCTCCAGGCACTACTAACCCTCCTTCCCCTCCTCTTCCCCCTCCTCCTCGCCCTCCTCCTCCTCCCCGCCCTCCCCTCCTCCTCCCCCTCCTCCCCTCCATCAGGTTTCGGTGGGCAGCGGTGCGAATACGAGTACAACGAGTGTGATTCGAACCCCTGTGTTAACGGCGGCACGTGCGTGGACCACATTGGAGGGTACGAGTGTCTGTGCGGCCGCGGCTACACGGGGACCAGCTGTGAGATCAAGGTGAGGCTTTAGGGGTGACGGGAGGACCTGAGGGACTGTAGAAGATGGTGACGGAGGGAGAGGGAGAAGAGGAAAGGAAGGAGGGGTGAAGGGATAGTAGATGGTGGTGAAGGGACTGCAGAAGGGGATGACGGGAGGGGGAAGAGGAAGGGAAGGAGGGCTGAAGGGATAGTGGAAGGTGGTGAAGGGAGGAAGATGAGGTAGGGAAGGATGGCTGAAGGGATAGTGGATGGTGGGGATGGAAGAGTGAGAGGAGGGGTGAAGGGATAGTGGATGGTGGTGAAGGGACTGCAGAAGGGGATGACAGGAGGGAGAGGAGGTAGGGAAGGAGGGTTGAAGGGGTAGTGAATGGTGGTGATGGTGGTCATTGAGGATGTGAGAGAAGACTTGAGGGACAGGGCTTTGAGAGGGTGTTTGTGAAGGGCTGGAGGCAATACGTGTTGGGGAACTGTAAGGGAGAGGTTGTGGGAGGGACGTGAAGGATGGAGGGGCCAGGAGGGCGTCGGGGTAGGGTTCTAGGAGGGAAAGGAAAGTGGTGTGGGCGGACGTCTAGACTGCTGCTGTCAATAGTATTCTGATCTTATATCTTGCGAACCTAGTCTGGATTATAACGTTCTGAAAGCTGCGATTAAAAGATTCAGTGTATTAAATCTATTCGTGAAAATACCCTTGCCTTACTAAACAGGATTAAACAAACAATTTTTTAATAAGTAAGTCCCCTGTGCGTTGATGTGGATGAGATTCTTCTAATAGTAAGTCAAAACTTCTGATAGTCAAAACTCTAATATATAGTCAAATAATAGTCGTAATAGAAATTATAGTCAAAACTTCTGATAGTCAAAACTCTAATATATAGTCAAATAATAGTCGTAATAGAAATTATAGTCAAAACTTCTTATAGTCAAAACTCTAAGCTTGGCCAACGTTATTTTGATCATCACATAAATCAAAATAGTATTGTAGCATGGCTGACCACTTTCCCTTGAGGCGACGAGAAGCGAAACTCACCAGTCAGTAAGAGTCGACTTTCCCAGCAGACTGGAAGGAAAATGTGAGCGTTTCCTGCTGCCTTGGGTCCACAAACCTTATTACGGATATAAATAAAGGGTGGCGATTCTTTGGCAGGAAGGATGGCGGTGCGTGAAAGAAGACATCGAGAGATACAAAGTGTTACAAAGAGAGTGACTGCATGGGAACGTCTTAGGAGAAAATAGAACACATGTCAAAAAATAAAAATAAAATGACAACAAATGAGACAAGTTTTGAGTCTAGAGGAAAGTGATAGAATAAAGTAAGAAAATAGAAAAGTAAAGAAAGTAGAGAAAAGTAAAGAAAGATAAAGTAAAGAAGTAAAAAATAGAACATGTCAAAAAATATATTAACCCCTTGAGACCCAGAACGAAATTTCCATTGTAATTTGGGTACCATTAGACGATTTTTAGTGACTATAAGCAATATTGTATAGCTCTGACCTGTTTAGTATCCTTGTCCACTAACTAATTTGGTATATTCAGTGACTTTTCGTATTTTATGGCTCGACAACAGACGATTTTATATAGCAAAGGAAAGATCTGGGCGTGAAGGGGTTAAGAGGACAACAAATGAGGCGAGTTTTGAGTCTAGAGGAAGGAAATTGGTCACGACAGATGGATGTGATGTAGAGGAAATAACATCAGTGGTGGTAACAATGCGGAGAGGACGAGTGTTGCGAAGGATTGTGAAAGAGACAGAGGAGGATGAGAAGGCAGCCATTGAGAGTATTGGAGAGACACTGGACTGCAATATAGCCAAGTAGAGATGACAGGTTTTTTGTAATTTCTTTTTGTTTTGTCCTTGGCTAGTCTTTTGTGATGTATATAAAAAAACCCGTTGAGATCAGATGACTGCTAGATACGTGGAAGGGCGGAAAAAAGGGAGAGGGAGATCAGAAAGAAGAAAAGGATGAACATGAGATAATGGGGAGAGAGAAGAGGGGATAAACGAGGAACAGGAAATAAACGAAGAAGGAAAAATTCACATGGGAAAAAGACGAAAGGAGGAAGAGGGAGATCAGAAGGAAGAAAAAGATTGAACATGAGATAACGGGGAGAGAAAAAAGGGATAAAAGAGAAATTGGATATAAACGAAGAAGTGGGAAAGAATCACATGGGGAAAAGAGGAAAGGAAAAGTGGTGTGAAGACTTTTAAGTTCATACCAAAGACCATCAGTAAAACAGTAGCATCAAGATAACTCATAATTTTTTCCCTTCCTGGGCTTCACAGTTTGACCTCTCTTTGACCTTCCCTTCCACAGTTTGACCTCTCTTTGACCTTCTCTTCTCCAGTTTGACCTCTCTTTGTCCTTCCCTTCCACAGTTTGACCTCTCTTTGACCTTCCCTTCCCCAGTTTGACCTCTCTTTGACCTTCTCTTCTCCAGTTTGACCTCTCTTTGACCTTCCCTTCCCCAGTTTGACCTCTCTTTGACCTTCTCTTCCCCATTTTGACTTCTTTTTACCTTCCCTTCTCCAGTTTGACCTCTCTTTGACCTTCTCTTCTCCAGTTTGACCTCTCTTTGACCTTCCCTTCTCCAGTTTGACCTCTCTTTGACCTTCTCTTCCCCATTTTGACTTCTTTTTGACCTTCCCTTCCACAGTTTGACCTTTCTTTGACCTTCCCTTCCCTAGTTTGACTTTTTTTTTACCTTCCCTTCCACATTTTGACCTCTCTTTGACCTTCCCTTCCACAGTTTGACCTCTCTTTGACCTTCCCTTCCACAGTTTGACCTCTCTTTGACCTTCCCTTCCCCAGTTTGACCTGTGCTCGCCCAACCCTTGTCCAGCCAACCTGGTCTGCGTGGACAAGGGCAACAGCTATTCCTGCGAGTGTCTCAGAGGCTTTACCGAGGACAACTGCGGACCTCACCCTCAGGTAGGCTCCAGGAGGAAGACCTAGGCAAGGGTATTTTTTTTAACGAGGCGAAAATTCCATTCTATCTTAAGGTCTCATGCTTAAAACTATAATCTATTCAACTGATAATATGGTTAACTATGATAAAATACAACTGAAATTTAGAAGAACTGTAGTATTCCCTTCGCCTGGCATCAAATATCAGTCAGTAAGCAGCAAGGGGGCAGGATTTTTTGCCTCGTTAAAAGAAAAGAGTATAGACATTAGGGAGAGTCGTCGGCACCCTTAGTTATTGGATAGAATTACACGTTACACTTATTGGTATACTCTGTTTTTTTTAACGGGGTGAAAAATCCTGACCCCTTGCTGCTTACTGCCTGATATTTGATGCCAGGCGAAGGGAATATTACAGTTCTTCTAAATTTCCGTTGCATTTTATCATAGTTAACCATATTATCAGGTAAACATAGGCATCATTTTAAGCATGAGCCCTTAAGATAGAATGGAATTTTCGCCTCGTTAAAAAAAGAAGACTATAGAGACTCAGTCAGCTTGGAACACTCGTAGTGACGTGATGTGTCTCCCGCAGCTGTGCACGCCGAACCCCTGCGACAACGGCGGCACCTGCTGGAACCTGCCGGACGCCAACGTGTTCTACTGTGCCTGCCGCGCTGGCTTCACCGGCACCACGTGTCAAGGTATCCTGCAGGAGGCGCACGGTGAGTGAGGCAGGCCAGGAGGCAGGCCAGGGGCACGGGCAGCGGTGTGCAGACTCCGACCTCATCTGCGCGGCGTCTCGGGCTCGATCGAGACACGGGTGAAGATCAGGAGGCGCTAGATCAATTAACTTTTAATGATAGAATGGTCAGTTAATCTTGAGGAGGTGTATGTCGTGTTGGGCGCGCTGGGATAGGCAGACAGAGTGGGCGGGAGGGATAGCCAAGCGTGAGGTAGGGCTTAGCCAGGCCTAGTATAAGGCTAGCCATGGCTCAGTGTCAAAGCCGTCTCTATTACATACAGACGGCTTTGTCAGTGTTCACCCAGGCTCAGATAGTGCTTAGTCAGGCTTAGAATAGATAGTGTCCAACCAGGCATTAGTTAGCAGTTTTATTGCCAAGAACTCATAGAAAGAATATATCAAGTTAATTACGTAATTCAGTGATTTATTGTACGAATAAAGACGATCAGTTCAGCAATCACTCGAGATAATCGATATAAATCAACAATTATCTAGTGCATAATGATGATAGTCCATATAGTCATTAGACAAGAGACAAATCACAGGCTTACTTATAGTTTTGGAAAGTGACGCATATTTGATAAGGTGACAAAATAAGGATATCTTTAAGGAGGAAGGAACATAACCTCGCCAGGGTGTCCTTAACTTAAACCTCCCTGCGCGACCCTGCCAACCTCTTCCCCTGTGTCAGCCAATAGCTTAACCCTCCCTACCCCGCTCAGTGCTCTTTAAATGCCCCCTGCTCTCTACTACTACTACTACTACTACTACTACTACTACTACTACTACTACTACTACTACTACTACTACTGCCTCGATGTTCCTGCATCTTCCTTGCTTTGATAAGCTGGCGTCTCATGTCAACCCTTTGCGAATAAATCACAACATAATCCTCAGTAACCATAAGACGATGAATCTGAAATAAAAGATAATCTTCCAATTCCAATATGGTTTGAAGGGTTGAATAAGTATCTTCTAAGCCCATAAAAAGATCCTCCTCCTACTGTATGGTTGTCACAGTCGTTCCTTCCACACAAGAGTATTGTTTGATGTAATAATGATCAGCTGTGTCACCCCACCAGTTGTCATGTCAGTGTTCCTCCTGTCACAGTCACGGGTATGATCAGCTGTGTCACCCCACCAGTTGTCATG
Source organism: Chionoecetes opilio (assembly GCA_016584305.1). Lineage (NCBI taxonomy): Eukaryota > Metazoa > Arthropoda > Malacostraca > Decapoda > Majidae > Chionoecetes > Chionoecetes opilio. Next base: position 156,130 of record JACEEZ010005649.1, on the reverse strand, counting down.
TCAGTGTTCCTCCTGTCACAGTCACGGGTATGATCAGCTGTGTCACCCCACCAGTTGTCATGTCAGTGTTCCTCCTGTCACAGTCACGGGTATGATCAGCTGTGTCACCCTTCTGCTGCACTCACCCACTCACCCACCTGTTGCCTCGGTGTCACCCATACCCAAGAGCCATGTCACTGTGTTGGTGTATTCACTGTATAGTGTGTTGGGACCGCTGCCTGTTGTGTCGGGAGGTCCTCGGGGTGACTTTATAGGTCCAGGTGATTGCCGTGGGCGTGGGCGGGGTGGTTTGTGGGCGCCGCAGGTCCCGGTGTGTTGCAGTCTGTGTTCCCTTATTTGGCCAACGCAGGATGCAGGCGAGGAGCCGATGTGTGTGTCATCATCTCATGTACGATGGGGTTGCTTCCGCTTTATATTTTTTGTTCGACATGATTGTGTGTCAGTAGAGATAAGTGGGCGTGTGCAGGTGTGTGCGTGGTCCAGGTGTACCCGCTCAGGTGTGTCCCTCCCTCTCGGCCTCCTCACTCACTCGCATGCTAGCCTTCACGCCTCAGAGTCCTCACTCCTCCCTCCTCACCCAGCCTCTGCACCTCCTCCTCCACGGTGCCGCGGCAGTCCTGCGGCTTGCATGATACACGCAGACTACTCCACTACTGTAACTACTCACATGCATAGTGAGAATAAAGTGTAAGGAACACACAAACAAGCCACACACACACTAATGCCTGTTCCTTGCATGCCGGAGATTCTTACTGACGGGGCTGCATGTTCCTGCTCCACTATCACTTCGTCTGTAGACTGTGTGGTGCTCGTGTGTGGTAGAGCCGCCGCAGCACGCCTGCTGGTAGCCGCACTGCACGCCCTGGCCTCGGGCACCGCCGCGCTGCACGTAACCCCCAAACACGGCGTTGAGGCGACCCGAGGGAAGCAGGCCGCCGGATGCTGGCGTGGCGGTGGCGTGGCGTGGAGGTTGCCTCAAGGCGGCGGCTGCACGCGTCTCGCCGCCACCACCACACACGTGCCCTTGGCGGTGTCGAGACACATTTTCCATCTTGTGTTCCTCACCAGAGTTCTTTGTGCTCTGATAGACTTGAATAATCATTCCTTTGTGTATAACATATTTCTCTCCATAGGATGTTTGTGTGATATATTGAGATAATCCTCACTGATTAGTAATTTTTAGAATAGTTTGACCATCTAAGAGATTCTAAGTTATAAATCAATTCAGAGTTTGTTTTAATCTTGCTTTGTGATACAATGTCGGCTGGTCACTTCAACGTGCATACTACACGTAGAGTCGTAGACCTCAATGTACATTTTCTTACAAGACTCGTTGCATCTAATTATCTGTGTGAGCCTCACGTGTCTGCCCTTCCCGCGGCGTCCCTCGCGGCGGTTCCTCACCCAGACGAGGCAGTGCCCGAGACCGTCGGGGTGGTGGGCACCATAGAGACGACGCCCCTGGACGTCCATCTGGATATGCCCTTCAACCGCATGAAGAACATCTACGTGGCCATCGCGACCCTGGCAGCCGCCCTGCTCATCTTCATCGTGGTGGTGAGTGAAGGGCTTGAGGGGCAGGGAGGGTTGGAGGAGCGCCTGCCTGCATACCGTAACTCTGGAGAACCATTACTACCAGTCCTTAGACTGATCATTTTTCGTTTTATTCGAATAAGAATGTTGAAACCAATAAAATCAAAACTATAGATGTCCTTTTTTAGACTGCCCTTTTCTTAGCCTTTGTGTCGCAACAGTGGCTTTGTCTAGCTGTGTTTCTCTGTTGAATGATACTTTTGATAACGTTTACCTTTCCTTTATTATTATTTACTTTATTATCTATTATATTAGTTTCCCTGTCATTAAGAAAACATATCCTATAACCGAGCCTTGCCTTGCAGGTGGGCGTGTGTCACTGCCGAGTCAACAGGACCTACAAGAAGTTTCTGGTCAAGTTGCCGCGGCCCCACAAGGTGATGCCCACCGTGAAGCGGCCGAGGCCCACGTCCCTCTTTGAGAAGCCGAGGTTCGTGAGGAACTGGTACGATAAGTTAGAGTAGCGTCTCTGAGTGATGCGTCTCTGAGGACGGCGAGGGTGCCGGGGGAGGGAACGCGGGAGCCTTGTCGCCACTCTTCAACACTTGGCTCACAAAAAGTCGCCTCACATTACACAAGTTTATTGTTTCAACTTACGATGTTCCTCTTCAACACGAAGATGCTTTCCTATATAAAAATCTACTTCTGTCACTTAAAAACCATAGTACACATATCTTTTTCATTGCAACTATATGTTCATGAGTTGAAAAACACCAAGGTGAATAGACCGGCAAAACAAACTATAACACTAAAATACATCAACAAAATACAAAAGAAAACTATTGCACATATATTTTCCTTTTAAGTATCGTAGAAACTCAAACAAAACATCCCTCCCTGCCGCACCCCCCCACACACATCCCTCCCTGCCGCACCCCCCCACACACATCCCTCCCTGCCGCACCCCCCCACACACATCCCTCCCTGCCGCACACCCCCACACACATCCCTCCCTGCCGCACCCCCCACACACATCCCTCCCTGCCGCACCCCCCCACACACATCCCTCCCTGCCGCACACCCCCACACACATCCTCCCTGCCGCACCCCCCCACACACATCCCTCCCTGCCGCACCCCCCACACACATCCCTCCCTGCCGCACACCCCCACACACATCCCTCCCTGCCGCACCCCCACACACATCCCTCCCTGCCGCACACCCCCACACACATCCTCCTGCCGCACACCCCCACACACATCCCTCCCTGCCGCACCCCCCCACACACATCCCTCCCTGCCGCACACCCCCACACACATCCCTCCCTGCCGCACCCCCCCACACACATCCCTCCCTGCCGCACACCCCCACACACATCCCTCCCTGCCGCACACCCCACACACATCCCTCCCTGCCGCACACCCCACACACATCCCTCCCTGCCGCACACCCACACACACATCCCTCCCTGCCGCACACCCCCACACACATCCCTCCCTGCCGCACACCCACACACACATCCCTCCCTGCCGCACACCCACACACACATCCCTCCCTGCCGCACACCCCACACACATCCCTCCCTGCCGCACACCCACACACACATCCCTCCCTGCCGCACACCCACACACACATCCCTCCCTGCCGCACACCCACACACACATCCCTCCCTGCCGCACACCCACACACACATCCCTCCCTGCCGCACACCCACACACACATCCCTCCCTGCCGCACACCCACACACACATCCCTCCCTGCCGCACACCCACACACACATCCCTCCCTGCCGCACACCCACACACACATCCTCCCTGCCGCACACACACACACACATCCCTCCCTGCCGCACACCCACACACACATCCCTCCCTGCCGCACACCCACACACACATCCCTCCCTGCCGCACACCCACACACACATCCCTCCCTGCCGCACACCCCACACACATCTCTCCCTGCCGTACCCCCCCACACATCCCTCCCTGCCGCACCCCCACACACACATCCCTCCCTGCCGCACACCCCACACACATCCCTCCCTGCCGCACACCCACACACACATCTCTCCCTGCCGCACACCCACACACACATCCCTCCCTGCCGCACACCCACACACACATCCTCCCTGCCGTACCCCCCCACACATCCCTCCCTGCCGCACACCCCACACACACATCCCTCTCTGCCGCACACCCACACACACATCCCTCCCTGCCGCACACCCCACACACATCCCTCCTGCCGCACACCCCCACACACATCCCTCCTGCCGCACACCCCCAACACATCCCTCCCTGCCGCACACCCCACACACACATCCCTCCCTGCCGCACACCCACAGACACATCCCTCTCTGCCGCACACCCCCACACACATCCCTCCCTACCGCACACCCCCACACACATCCCTCCAACAGCTCCTCGTCTCACAGTGTGTCTCCCCAACAGGCGCGGCGAGCGGGCGGGGTCGCTGAGACTGGAGGCGGAGAACGACGGCGCCTCCATGCCCATGACGGCGTCTAACTCGAGCTCCGACGCCGTGTATTACAACATGGACGTGTGTGACAACCAGGAGCTCCCTCTCATCAAGTAGTCGCCACGTCCAGCCCTGATTCCTGATTCCTCCTTTGCCTCTTCTTCCTCCTCCATCGCGTTGAAACACTCCCAAGCTTTTCTCGTAGACGGTTTCACTTCCTTAAATCCGACAGTTGTAGTGAATTTGTTTATATTTTAATCCGTAATTTCGTGTGAATAAACTGATGATGATGATGTTGATTAGAAAGATGTTGGGTTTTCCTCTGCACATCTTGGAATATTTGTTTGTAGGATGGTCTGGACGGCGTTATTTCCTAAAGGGGAGAGTGTTGGAGCGCTCTGAATAACCCTCCCACTTAACATGCTGGAGAAGAAAAACATCAAAGCAGCAAGATAAAGGCGGAGTGTTGGGTGTGTCTTGGCGCTTTAGTATGTTGTGTTCAAGCCACGAAGAGCTGAGTATTCATTTGTTTGCCGTGTGTTACGCATCGCAGAGACTTAAGATGCTTTCTGTGTACACCTAACGAACACGTGAAGGGGCTGCGCTACAAGGATAAGCCTGTCTTGTCTTACATGGAAAATATTTGTTTTCTCGTATGATTTTTACATTTCACATGGCTTGTCTTCAATATATCCCCAACGTAACTCAAGAACCAAGAAAACGTAGTCTTATACTTCTTCCACGGAGGACAACTACACCAAGAAGACAATTATACACTTCAAGAAATACAGAATCATTAGGTGAAAACAAAGTCATTCAAAGCATACATATTTGTTCAACTCAAATTTCACCCGTAGAAGAATGCATTTGTATAATAACTAGAATATGTAGACGGTAGAACCAAATAAGTGGCAAAGGAGAGTATAAAGTAATATAATATAGGTAATAGAAAGACCAGTAAGTATGATAAGTCAGCCAGAACAACAGAACAACTCGTGTGAATCCATTTAACAACGCAATGCAGGATGGTAATGGAGACGCCAGTAAGCACTTATAATGCAGCTTCAGCCCTTTGAGCACGTCAAGTCATAGTGTCCCGGGGCAGCTGGGTTATCCTAGGGTCTCTGTATAGATATAAAGGTAAAGGTTTTCTATCTTATAAAGGTACTCTGGGTTATCCCGGTGTTGCCTCAAGGGATTCAATTCAGCGTCACACACGTGTTTCATCCTTCCCTTAGAACCTCCCCCCCCCCACGCAGTACTTAGATCCTGTTGTTGTAGTCATTTATAGACGGACATCGTTTAGAATATCTTATGTGAACCCATATTTTACATCTATTTACCGTTCAGTATGCCACAGATAATTAGTTTTAACAAATATTTCAGAGTCCTCCATAGGCTAAGCCGATGAAAGGCGCTAAACACTTAAGGTTTTTGTCTGTACAAACTGGAGATGTTAAGGCAGCATGGCGCAATGTTACGCCATGCATTTAGGATCACAAGTAGAGCACACATTCGCCTGCTACTTGCCACACAGAGGGGCAGCAGCTTCTATAGAGCTAGTGCGTTATAATGCCAGTCAGTCCTCTTGTTTACATGCACATCATGTTTATCACACATGGCACGTAGAAATACTGGATGGAAGACATTCTTTCATTATCAGAGTCAAGCGTTTTTAACTCGAGTACACATAATCGTTTTTTTTTTATTCTCTCTCTCTCTCTCTCTCTCTCTCTCTCTCTCTCTCTCTCTGATTGGTTTTCGCTGTGTATGTGTGTGTATGCATGTTTATCATATCTCTAAACTGATGCCAACGTGTCCTGCGCGACGCGGTGATGCCAAATCTGTGTTTATGCCTGTACCTTGGTTTGCCGCTCCTTGGGCGTAATAAATTTATCAAATCAAATCAAATCTCTCTCTCTCTCTCTCTCTCTCTCTCTCTCTCTCTCTCTCTCTCTCTCTCTCTCTCTCTCTCTCTCTCTCTCTCTCTCTCTCTCTCTCTCTCTCTCTCTCTCTCTTTTTATTGTCGGATTGAGTATCACTTGTTTCAAGATTCACACGATGCTTGTCTCGAGTCTTCATTCCTGCATCCGAGTAAGTGTCTCGGTGCATCTCAAGCAGTGGCGAGACAGCCTTGGCGAACCACAATTGTCCGAGTACCTACGTTCCTGTGCAGTCTTGACTATTCTTGCAAAGTAGCGACATGTAGTGTGTGCGTGAGTGGGCTGCATGCCTCGCTAGCAGTCCCAGTGACCCTACTAGTCCCATTGGCCGCGTCAGGCAGGGATGGGACCTCTTAAGTATGGAAGGCTGCAGGTCCCTGGTGGTGAAAGTGGCGATAGTACCTGCATGTGTCCTGTGCACGCCGAGGAGTCCCATACGAGGAGTGAGTGTGAGGCAGATGTTCTTGGCTTGTTGGTTCTCGTTTCATGGAGGAAATTTACAGAGAACTTTAAAAGAGTGTCTCCTCGCGCTCTCCTCTACATGTGACCGATTATTTGTGTGTGTGTGTGTGTGTGTGTGTGTTGCTGGCTTCGTGCCTCACAATCGTCGCCGCCGCCCAAAAAGAGAAAAGAAAAGGCAACATAGTGTGCACTCTCTACCACATTCTGATTCACAAGCGAAAGGATTTGTTTTTGACGAAGCTTATTCACGGCTCCCTTCAGATATCATGTTATGAATCCATCTTTCCTTGTGGATTAAGTAAGTGGAAAAAAAGTAAAAAACCAATCTGATACATCATTATTAAGAGTGTTGTGTATAAAATTAATGTTCATGTTGTTAAAGAGAAATAGACTCCACGGTATATGTACAGCTTAAACCAATACACGATCGGTGGTTTTAAGTATCCTGCATGTTTCGTTCTCAACATAAGGAGTACGGTAGCTATTTTTAACCCCTACAACAGCCGTCGGAAATTAAAAATAACACAAGGGGTCTAGGGGGGGGCAGCTTCCTCAGTTATGTCAGGAGAGTATTGGTCAGTTGGGAGTATTGGTTGAAACTGCATATTTACTGAATCCCCATCTTTTATCATTCGCACTGAAGTGTAAAATGTCAAACACTTGCCTCTTTCATCCTTTCCAGAGTTTTGTACACCCTCTATAAACCTCCAGGAAGCGATGTCCCTATTTATAAGCATATGCTGAAGTTCAATTGCATAAATAAGAATCGTGTAATACTTTTCAAGGCATTAAATAATAAAGTTAATTAATATATGTGTTGTACATTGGCGTTTTGGTTTTTGAACTCTCCTCCTACGTCACTGTACCCTCTGTTTATAGGCACTGGGTCATAGAGATATAATCAGATAATATAATATAGATAGAGATATAATAGATAATATAACTATGACCCTGTATAGGTACTGGGGTTTTTTTTTTAACGAGGTGAAAAATCTTGACCCTTTGCTGTTTAATGACTGATATTTGATGCCAGAAGGGAATACTAGGCTTATTCTTAATTTCAGTTGCATTTTATCACAGTTAACCATATTATCAGGTAAATAGTCAGAATTTTAAGCATGAGACCTTAAGATAGAATGGAATTTTCTCCTCGTTAAATAAAAAAAATATATAGGTCCTCGCACTCAATTCTGTATCAGCATTGTCCTAGAGGTTCTACTGCAGAGCCTCACTTGGTAATAGCAAAGCACTCAGTCCTAATGTTTAACGCTCGCATTGAGAGAGAGAGAGAGAGAGAGAGAGAGAGAGAGAGAGAGAGAGAGAGAGAGAGAGAGAGAGAGAGAGAGAGAGAGAGAGAGAGAGAGAGAATCCGATTTCTCACTCATCACGAATACGAAGCTTGACAGTATGATGGAGGGAGAAAAATATAAGTGAAAAATTTAAGAAAATATTCAGGACTGTCAGAAAGAGGTGGAAGATAGAACTCTTGGAAGCATCAGCGCAGTCACCATCGTTGTGGACAAAATCAATCGATCAATCATTGGGGGCATACGCCGGGGGGCGCGTCGCCTCGCCCACCCTACGACGCCACTCCCGGGGGTCATCACGCACGAGTCCCCATGCAGGCTCCTTTCCCATACCAAGCAGCTCTCGACAAGAAACATCAACTTGCCCCAGCCACGAGCCTTGTGGGCGCCCCCTTGGCCTCCTCCACGCCGGATTGTCTCTTACAGATACAACCCGATGGAAAGGATCGGTTTCAGGGTAGCGTGCCACATGCCCATATAGCCGAAGTTGGCGCTGACGGACTATGCAGGTAATAGGCTTCGATTCAGTCCCACGGTGCAATCGCTGATTTGACACGTAATCATCCCAGCGATACCCCATGATTCTGCGAAGACACTTATTACCAAAGGCATCGATTCGTCTCTTCAAGTCACTATTTAGTGTCCATGTCTCACAACCATAGAGTAAGACAGGGATCACAAGCGACTTGAAGATCCGTATCTTTGTCCTCCCAGAGAGCTTCACCGAGAGGTGTCACTCGGGCGATATAAGATGGCGCGCCATTTTGATTTCATGGACGACAGTGATCCTAGCGGAGGGGGTGTACACTGACAGTCACCCGTGCAGATAGAGGGGGAATCGCTCCTCCTTTTTGTGATGATGGGGGGGATAATGGAAGGTGGGAGAGAGGGAAGGAAGGAGATATGA
>JACEEZ010005649.1:70000-142500 GCA_016584305.1 Chionoecetes opilio | reverse complement strand
AATATTGCATCCTTCATCATGGCATCAGGTAATAACAGCAGATGAAAGATTTTTTTTCCAGTAATTACTTAGATTATAACCTATCATTACTTGCAATGATAGATACATACATTTCCAGTTCGGTGGTGGACTTATCTAAAATTAGCCATTTTTTGACATTGGCCCTTCTAGTTCTCAGCCCTAGATATCATACTGCTATCTCATACTGCTAACTCATCAGTTCAGTTCAGTTGTGGTCGGGAGTCAGGCCTTTTTCAACGGCACTCCCTGACGTGTTTCTTCTTGCTGTCTGGGTCTTTACTTTGTTTTCTTCTCTTATTCTATCTTATTAGTTTCTTTCTTTTTCTTTCTTCTTATTTTCTCTGGTCGTCCAAAAACTGTTGATTGTTCTTTTTGCTTCTTCCACATTCCCCTCTCCGAACAAATACTCCCCCACTATATCCTCTTCCTCCTCTAAGTAAGGTTGTTGTAGCCTCACACTTTTCTTTCTTTCATTACTGTAGGCTGGGCACCATAGCAGAATCATACTTCTATTATCATACTGCTTTATCATACTGCTATATCATACTTCTAACTCATCCTCGTTATTCATACTCCTGTCTGGTATTACCAGTGGCGGCTCGTGATAAAATACAATGGAGGGACTGCAAGCTTCACACAACTGTAGGATACACAAATTTTACCTATCTATCTCGGGTATGAGTTGCAGTTGATATTCACGGATTTCAGGGCATGGTAGTAGTGGTGGTGGTAGAAGGGATGGTGGGGGTGGTAGTGTTGACAGTAGAGGAGATGGCTGAGGTGGTGATGGTAGAATTACAGTATTACTTGAAAATAAAGTCGGTACCGCTTGATTTCAGTCTTTTCATTTAGTGTCAGCTGGGATAAGTTGATGTTTTGCAAATACTTCACTGGATTTTCCATCGTCATAGGGTAATCAAAGAAAGCACGATTTAACCACACCGTCTACACGCACTGTAAACACGAGAGGGACGAGACTTATTAGCTGCCTCGACTGCAGCTCATTGCTTTTACAAGTGGCGCGGCGGCGGCGTAGACAGAATCGTACAGCAAATATGAAAGTAACTTAAATTTTGGTCTGCTTTTAATGAAAATTCATTTAGTAACGTATTAAATATAATTAAATAACATGTAATGACTTTTTATTATGATATATTTGTTAGTAGTGTATCAATTCTGCTGTCTCTCTAAAGGTATCATACACCTGGCAGTGAGTGTCTGGGGGTGCTGCAGCTTTGCAGCCCTAGGGTCGACCGAAATGTACCAAAAACCGGTTTTTGGTATACCTGATACCAAAAACCTTTTTGGTCCATACCAAAAACCAATTAATTGTTGAATGAGCAAAGATTTTTTATTTCATAATCGTCGCATGTATCAATCTAGTGTAGATCTGTTTATATATAAAGCGTGAATCTAAACTACACGTATATTATTCGTGTAGGGAGGTGTTTGGCATGACTTGTGTGGGTTTTTGGCTTGGGTGTTATGAAATACAGAAAAAAACACAACTCATGTCATACAGAATCAGGAATTGCTATCAAACTATAGAACACAGTTGATGATCGTAAATTAATTTTGGACATGCACGTGACTCGTGCAGCATATGCGTCGTTCATAATATTGCCGTTATTTAAACGTAGCCAAAAACCTGGCTGTGCTACCAAAAACCCACACAATATCCTTTCCCTTCAAATTCATCACTAATAATGATTCGCCTAGACAAAACCTGAAGATCGAATATGCAAATATATATTTTAAAACTAGATATCACCCACTAAAAAGGTTTTTGGTATCAGGTATACCAAAAACCGGTTTTTGGTATATTTCAGGTGACCGCAGCCCTATGCCACGAGCCGCCACTGCATATTACTCACATTCCTAACTCTTACTCTCAACTCTCAACACCACAACCTCGTCACTAACTTCACCTCACCGCACCGCAGGCCACCCAATGTACCGCTACCGTAGATAACACTAAAGCCGCCAGGACAACGTTTCTTTATTATTTACAGACGTCTGGTGGCGTTCATACTTACATTGTACATTGGCTGAAATAGGGACTTCTAATCATTGTAACTGACAACTGACTCCAGATTCGTGTTCAGCATGCCCGAAAACTGCTAGGAACAAATTTTCAATCAAATCTATTTTTCAAAAAATATTGCAAATTTTGCAAGGGCAATAGGTACCCTTGCAAAATTTGCAATATTTTTTGAAAAATAGATTTGATTGAAAATTTGTTCCTAGCAGTTTTCGGGCATGCTGAACACGAATCTGGAGTCAGTTGTCAGTTATAATGATTAGAAGTCCCTATTTCAGCCAATTCACAATGACATGATACTTCCAGATATTCCTTAAAAATCACAAATTAGACAAAACTTACTAAAAGAGTAAAAATATGATAGGCATTGCTAGATTAATCATTACTTCAATAATGAGAGAGAGAGAGAGAGAGAGGAATATAATTCAATCTGTGTGTGTGTGTGTATGTGTGTAGTAGTGATGGACCGAATGGCTATTTTCCGTATTCGCGAATGCGAATGCGAATATTCGGTTTTAATATTCACGAATGCGAATTGCGAATAGTAAATAACATATCAAGTGATACACTATTTTTGATATCATACAGGTAACTGAAATATTTTTTATGTATTATAAGAGTTCACCCATTAAAAAATAACTCTAAAGTATATTCCATTCAAGTTTCTATGTTGCCAGGTTGTGGGACGAGGACCCACTCTTACACGAATACTTTCATGAATAATTATTATTGCAGTTTACATTGTGCAATATCACTAGAGATAATCTCGAAATAATCCCAAACCACGCTGGTGTGACTGGACGTCATAACGCAGTAGGTTGCGGCAACACAGTTCTCTTTGAAAGAAAGTTGATTGTGCTCGTGGGTGACAGAGAAGATGCTTAATTACTGCTGTATAGTGCACGAGGCAATGAATTGAGTTCAGTAACAGTGATCTTCAGAGTAGTGGCTGCCACTCTGTTGAAGGGTGAAGGATGGAGTTAGTGTTCAAGGGACTATGGCCTTGGCTACCACTATGCCTCCTCACCCCATTCTTGTAACTAACGCTCGGCTAAACTATTAATTTATTTATATATATGTTTGCTTGTGTAATATTATGTTCACTTGTTCTTTTTTTCTTTTTTTTGTAAGTATATATTGATTTGAGCAAAATATTCGCATATTCGCAAACAACTACGAGTGGGAGTGCGAATGCGAATATTGAAAAAACATGCGAATATTCGCAAATGCGAATGCGAATATTCGGTCCATCACTAGTGTGTAGGGAGGTATATGCTAACTTAGGAGTATGATAGAAGCATTACAAGGTGAAAATATGTGTGGGTGTATAATCTAATCTTTTAGTAGCAAGAAATTGATGGTTTATGAGTTCTTATGTGTATATATTATATTGTAATTTTTATTGTTCTTCTTAAAGAACAAAGTTCATTATACACAGAAATGGTCAGAAATAGCGAACTTTCACCTAATATAACGAACAAAGTTTGTTATATGCGAAAAGTTCGGATCCCTCGGATATAACATCACCTCCTTCCCCCAAGTGGTTCGTTGAAGCGAGGGCTTACTGTACCCTTTATTCTTACATTTCATCTATTTCAAGAGGAACTGCATTACTAGAATTACTGGACTGAATTACTGGAACAAATGAGAGGAAGGAAAGGTTAGCCGTGACTTCCTGCTGTGAGTCACTCTATTCCATCATTGTAGGTTCGGCATGCTTCCTGCACCTATCCTCGAACTAATAGTGCTTTTTATTTATTTATTCTGGTGCTTGATTTAAGTGTGCAATGGTATCATAGCCATACTCTGATTCATTTAATCTTGCACAAATATACCTCGGCTAAGCTCCCAGCTATCACCTCCGTGGTGTAGTGGCTAGTACTCTTGGCTACGAATCTGCGGGTCCTGGTTCGAATCTGGGCCAGGACAGTCGGCAGCAGCCCACCCAGCTGTTCATCCTTCCTTTCGGGGTTGGTCGATAAATGGGTACCTTGGGAAACCTAGGGTAACCCGGATGTCACACTAGCCCTGTGTCCCGGGGCAGCGGGTTGTCACCCACCACAGGCTCAAAGGCTAATGCGACGGAGATGATCACCGAGGCCACGCGCAGCATAGCGTATGCCCTTATCTTTAGCTAGGCTCCCAGCCTCCAGGCTCCAGGTGATGGCTTAGGTGCCCATTGGGCTCTCTCACAGTGTTGGTAACTGCTAGTTTTCCAGATAGCTGAGTGGGGTTTTCTTTGTACAGGTGCCTGCCCGGCGGGACAGGTGTGGCGGGCAGCGGGACCAATGGGGAAGTGCCTGTCGTGTCTCAAGGTCCCTCCTCCCGCCCACCAGCAGAGCCTCTCACACCAGTCCTCACTGCAGCAGCCTCCTCCTCCACTGCGACACGAACACGAGCGAGTCGCCAGAGGTAAGCTGTGGCGTTGAGCAGGTCCCTGCTTATTGTTATCACCCCACTCATGTTTTCCATTGTTAGATATTATTTTGCAGCACTCCTGCAAGTATATTGTCAGACATTGAAGGTAACAGTATTTTGTGACAGTAATTATGAGAGTTGGCATTCTCAGACTCACTCAGCTATTTCAGTCTGATATTATTTTTCTTTGATCTAGGTCTGGGAAATCTTACCTTTGTCTGCCTTTCAGTTCCCCAGTCTGTGACAGGGAAGATAAACCATCAATGTGACGCTGATAGGCTTGGAACCTGTTGGGAATTTTGTTATTGTGTGGTGATTGGTATTGAGTAGAATCTCTGTTGCAAATTGAGCAGTCTGAGACCGCATCCCTCTGCCAAGGTTGAAAAATATGCCATGTGTAAAAGTAAAAAAATTACTGCCCCAAGCTCTTAATTCAGTTTATTTTTCTCAAACACCAGCTCAGCCTTCAAAACCTTGACCCACGGATACTGAGGGGACGGCTGAGGGGGCTCCACCTTGAGGGCCGCAGAGGTCAAGCCCCCTAAGATGATGTTTTTAAAAATCCTGGTTCCAAATGCAATTCTGGATGGACTCCAAAACTCAATCACTTCTAAATTGGGCCAAGCACAACCTTTGGTAAAATTTTCATGCTAATTCGTCTAACTCTTTGCGTAATCCTGTTAACAAACAAACAAACAAGCCGAACCGATCACAAAACCTCCTTGGCGGAGGTAATAATCCAAATTGTGGAACCTGGTAGTGGCCGGGCTTGTGCAGTGTGTACCTGAAGATGCATAGCAATATAATCCTGCCCATACCTCTGTGGCCTCTTAGGTATAAAGATAAACCCACACTATCCCACCAACAGAGATTCTGCATGGAAGCAACCTTAAGGGGACTGATGACTGATGTAGCAAATATTGACCCAGGACTTGATAGGTTATTGCTGCCAAGTCAGCCATTAATCAACAACAGATGCTGACAATTGTTAACTTACATTTTTATGATATCGGCTCACTATGGTAACAGTCATTGTACCCTTTCCTTTCCTAGCTGTCAGCTGCTACGTGGGTATTTTAGTGACATCCTTGTCAGTACAGGAAACAGATTAAGGATAATGATGACAGTGACAACATTTCTGATAAGCTTTCCCCCTTATTCACACGCAGAAGTCAGTGAGAGCGGGAGCAGTGTGAATGGCGTGGAGGGGCGCTCCCCTGTGCCTCCCCCCGACACACACAGCAACGGCAGCGGCAAGAATTCTATCGTAGTCAGTGCCTCAGAAAAACGTTCATTTTACTCCAGAATCCCGCCCCTGGCCAAGTCGGCAAGCAATGAAGTGAGAAGATTATCATCCAAGGATTACTCTGAAGCTAAAATAGGCAACTTGTTTGAATTGTATAAAGATCAGCATTGTGATCTGATCTTATCAGAAGGTATTGAAAACCTGTGTAGAGATCTTGATGTCAAACCTGAGGAATTCAAGGTTTTAGTTCTTGCTTGGAAATTTGGAGCCGAAACAATGTGCAAATTTAGCAGAAGAGAATTTGTATCGGGATGCAAAGCCCTAAGAGCGGACTCCATTAAGGGTATTCAGTCCAAATTTTCAGAAATGCTTCTTGAGGTCCAGGACCCTGAAAAATTTAAAGACTTCTATAGATTCACCTTTAAATTTGGCCTGGATGCCGACTCTGGGCAACGAATCCTACCGTCCGAAATGGCAGTGTTGTTGTGGAGCCTTGTGTTTTCCCAGCGTGAGCCCAGTGTGTTGAAGCGGTGGCTCGCCTTCCTGGACGGACACCCGCACATCCGTGGTATTCCCAGAGACACTTGGAACATGTTTCTAAATTTTACCGAGGCCGTCGGAGATGACCTCGGCTCCTACGATGACACGGAGGCCTGGCCGAGCTTGTTTGATGACTTTGTGGAGTATGAAAATGATCAGTTGAACCAAAACATTTCAAAGGATCACAAAGAGGAGAGTGATTAATGTAACGTTTCTGCTAGGGTTGTTTCGTGTTTTTAATCTTTCGTGACGTCGTTGAAGGTCGTTCGACCCGATGATTTTTGCCTATATGAAAAGTGCTCATGGAATTAAGTTTAGAAGGTGTTACTACTTTGCCATGACTTTAGTTGTTAAGCTTGGCTGGTGTAGGTTATATTGTATACCATAACAGATGCTGGTTTAGATATATTTTAACAAAATTATTTTAGGGATTGGCTGTCACAAATATTCTGACATTAGTATTCATCATAGCAGCAAGTGGATTAGAAGCAGGAAGACTTAGCACTGAAGTAATGGAGTATGATCCTGCTTGGGTCAATGTGATATTGCTACAAAGTTGTGTTCTTCTCTCACACGTGACGCGGGGCAGAGGTGTGTGGTGGTCCCCTCGTGGAGTCTTATTCAAAGCTTGTCTTTTGCATACACTTATTGTCTCGACATTACTTCTGATCTTGCCACCATAAGTATTCATCTTTAGAAAATGTACTGTCACTAAGGCTGCTGAAAATTCATAGAATCTTAACCCCTTCACGCCCAGATTGCTGTATAAAATTGTCTGTTGTTAGCCAGAAAATTACGGAAAGTAACTAAATATACAAAAGTAAGTAGTGGATAGGGATACTAAACAGGTCATTATCTAAAGAATATTGCTTATAATTCATTAAAAATAATTTAATACAGTACCCAAATTACAATGGAAATTACGTTCTGGGCCTCAAGGGGTTAATGTCTGATTATTTGTTAGTAATTCACAAGGGACTTAGTGGATGCTCTGTTAGTCTTTCAAGGACGCGTCACAGTGCCTGCAGGGGATGGGTCTCCAGAGGTTGGGCCTTGCACCTCCTAGTGGATTGCAAAATAACTTTGCGTGCATGTTTCTATTGGTTAAAAATCATACTATTTCAAATATTTATTGCTCAACACATCTGTTATTATTAGAAAGTTTACTTTGCTCGTTGATTTTGAGTGACCGGATTCTCTCTCATCAGTTAAGTGTCATCAGATTTGATCACTTGACTGACAAATGGCTGTTAATTTATTTGTACTTAAGGATTTTTCACTTTATTTGGTAACCACATGGGTTGTTTTCCTTCTCTGTCTATGCTTATCATTGTCCTCATCTCAGAGCCTCATGGAATATTCATGCCTGGAGAAGTTTGTGCCAGTGTTAGCAGTGATAAGGTCACTGATCAAAGGCTGCACTATTTTTTGTATTAATCTTTTTAAGTTTTTGCCTATAGCTTCTGTCTGTAGGCTTTTTTGTTCCATTTCTCCATTTTTCCCATAGACCATTGAGATTGTGCCTCTCGTGCCTCAAGCGGAGTAGGGGAGAACGGGGCAGGTTGCATCGAGGGTAGGTTGCATCACTGCCTCTAATTCGCATGTTATCACACGTACATAGTCTTAATACTACTACTACTACTACAATAAACTACTACAACTACAACAATAATAATAATAAAAAAAGTTAATGCGAGTTAAGAGGCAATGATGCAACCTACCCTCGATGCAACCTGCCCCGCTCTCCCCTAGCACAAGTTTATGCTCTAATCATCCACACATTAGGATGTATTTCATTGCTAACTAAATATTGGATCCAGCAATGAAGGAAGGAAAACTATTGATTTGTTTTCTATTGTTAATGCTATGGATGCTATGAAGCAGCTACCAAGAGGGTGAGCTTTATCTTGTACTGGTGAGATAGTATTGTGAAGGCTTGATCAACTCAAATCAGTGATGAGTTGCAAGCATGTTATCAATACTTTTATTTTATCGCCTTGTTTAGGTTTGATTTTTTTATCCGTTTTTTTATTACCTAAGTGAGGTTTTCAATCGGGATTTGTTTAGTGCAGCACCTGAGAAACTATGTGAACTATTATGTAAGGCTCATGGATCAAGCTTAGAGTGGGTTTGCAGTGTGTGTTATCTATCTCCCTTGTCCATTGATGATTTATTGTCACATAGATACGCACATATACACTGCATTTTTATTCTTTGGTCCAACGACTCGTCAAGCGTATTGGCGTTGTAATCACCCTTCGCACCACATATCACACATAGCTTTAACAGTGTATTCCTATAGGAGTGCAGGGTCTTATCTCTATTGCGTATAAGCTCCGTATTTTAGTTACAATATAATAGCAGTTTATGTTCATTTATTATGTCATCTATTTCTTCCCATGAAATCTTGAACAGTTTTTAAATTAACTCGACAGTCTGCATATTTTGTGTTATATTTCAAAGTTTCCATACAACTATGGTAATGAAGATGTGGGCTTCTCATAATACGCCTCACCCAGTGTGATAAACTAGTGTTATAGAGTTTATTCTTATGAAAAACAGATCATCGGTTTGTCATCATTTCAAAGTTTTGGACGTAGCATTTTGTAGTGATGTGAGATTTTGTTTTATTCTAAATTTTCTCGGGCTACCATATCCACAAATTAATCTTTTGCCCACGGACTATTATTTGATTGCATTTTTGTGTCGATGGATGAGTCCCAGAGTATTTTTATTGCTTGAAAATAGCAGCTGTTTAATAGTATCTGCACCTGATAGTGAATGTTTGAAATGTGCATGTGCTGCGTGGACATTTATTTATCGGATACGCGTGCAGTTTTACACAAATATTCTCGTAGGATTAAAGTTTTAAAAAAATGGATAGACTTAAGAATAACTAAAGTTGATGCTGAAAAAAAGGAAACTTAGAATCTCTTACCGTTAAGTTATGTGGGACTATTTGTAGAGCACCATGACAAGGTCTTTAGACAGGGATAGCCCAAATGTTCCTTATGTGCTTAGTGATTGCAAACTTTGGAAATATTTTTGTACAATGCTTATATCTTACGCTGATGTCTGTACCTGTTTACTATTGGTAAAAGTGACTCCATTTTTCTTTGTTTTATCCAAAGGCTCCTTAGTGAAGCCAGACTTGGTAACACACTACAGGGAGTGATACTCAGCAGGGTCCCCACACAGGTTGTTAACAGTCGCCTCCCTTGTGTAGAGTGTAGGAGAGGACTTCATGAAGGTAGAGTGGATCCTTGTGAGCTGCTGCATTAGGGTGCTGTAGGAGATACATGGTGTAGATGGATAGAGGGTAGGAGCATTAGGGTGCTGTAGGAGATACATGGTGTAGATCAGGGATGCCACTCCTTGGGATTTTTCCTAAGATCTTGGGATACTTTTTGTCTATCTTGGGATTTTTTGGGGGTTTATTCGAGTATTTCTCCAGTAGTTTATCTCAAGGTAAGCATGTGTACCGTATTTAGGATTCAGTTTCAATGTTTTTTAGAAACCCTTGGGATATTTTTGTCTATCTTGGGATTTGGGGGGGGGGGGCAGTTTTGGGATTTCTGAAAATTTAGAGTGGTATCCCTGGTATAGATGGGTCTAGTGTGCGAGTGTGTGGAAGCTGCAGCGTGGAGAGCTGATCCCCAGGGCTCATTGTAATCTCTACCCTCAATAACACTATAGTCACCACTGCACTTATGTCGCCAGGCGTCATATATTACACATTTTAGCATCACTACAGACTTGTATGTGCCACTAAAGAGGCATGCACAGTAGTTTATATTATGTGCGTGTCTTCAGTGGCACATACAAGTCTGTAGTGATGCTAAAACTCGTAATATATGGCGACATTAGTGCAGTGGCGACTAAAGTGTTATTGACTAACTGATTTCACCATAATCTAATTTGTATTGAAATCTTATTTGGTTATAACTGCACTCTGCATTTGTAATGTGTAGCACTTTTTTGTCATTATGAATAATTAAGCATGAGTAAATTTAAAATGCATCTCTGTACATGTGGTCGCTTATGACCATGGTTTACTGTGGTGTTCAATTGATTAGGTATTCATGTTGCAAATTAACCCATTAAGATATATTTCAAAGAAAAGAAATTGCCTCCCCTAGTAATGATATACAGTAAAACCTCTCTTATTCGGACCCTCAATATTCGGACTTTGACATTATTCGGACCCTTTTTTTTAGGGGTCGAAATTTCCTAGCTATACTATAAACACCTATACTTTTTTTTTTTCCCCATTATTCGGATCCTTGCATTACTTGGACCACTCCTTGGCCCAATTAGTCCGAATATGAGAGGTTTTACTGTATTCCCAAGCCGCCATGCAGTAAGTGTGGCCGAGCCTGAAGTAAGAATCTTCTAGTCGGATGCCAGTCACAGATATGCCGAACAAGAAGCACTTTTTTATAGATTTGTAACTGAAGTGTAGTTAGTGTTGGCAAGTTGTGACGTGACCCTGGCAATGTTCCACTCTCCATCATTGTACGTAGATGAAAGAACATGGATAATAGAGAAAAGTGCACTAATAGATTGACAGAGTTATGCAATGTAGGAAGAGAGTGGCAGTAGGGATGGTAGAGGGTAGCAAATCCTATTCATTTCATGCAACTGGTAGCATACAAAGTAAAGAGATTTTGTGAAGTAAGGATGGTGTGTTGGGAGATCCATTGCTCTTCGTAATCATCCTGTTTGATATGAGGGAGTGACGTTAATGCTAGACTAGAAACACCAGACAAGCGGATGGGTTAGGGTTTGGATCGTAATTATTATGTCATAGATTCTCTGAGGATTTAAAACTTAATGCAAACCTCTGTCAATGTTACCCCTAAGAGAAGTACAGTACGAGGCCCTATGTCCAGGCCAAGGAGAAGTGTAGGTTATTGCTTTTACTATTAACCATTTCACGTCCAGATCTTTCCTTTGCTATAAAAAATTGTAGTTTGTTAGCCATAAAATTACAAAAAGTAACTGAATATACCAAATTAGCTAGTGGACGGATACTAAACAGGTCATATCTATAAAATATTGCTTATATTCACTAAAAATTGTAAAATGGTACCCAAATTACAATGGAAATTAAGTTCTGGGCCTCAAGGGGCTAAAAACAGGTGATGGAGATACGGGCTGGGAAGTGAGTATTTTATTCCTGACTAGTTTCGCCTGTACTGGGCTTCATCAGAGGAATATGTATTTTTCCTCTGATGAAGCGCAGTAGAGGCAAAACTAGTCAGGAATAAAGTACTCGCTTCCCAGGCCGTGTCTCCTTCATCACCTGTTCTTACCCTGTCAGTGTCTCCATATTATTATTATTATTATTATCATTATTATTATTATTGTTATGATGAGCAATTGAGCATCTTACAAATTGGTATGTAGTCATTTTGTGAGGGAGCTGCTCAATGGTAGTGCCGTCTCGCCTGCCTGGGAGAAGGTCTAGGGTTGAAAAAAAGGTTAGTTATTTATACATATATTATTTCCTAACTCCACTGCAGTGTAATGAATTCTGGTTGCAAGAGTTTTAAGATCTTCGTGATTCTCACTTGGTCATGGAATATCAAGCTTGGTAACTTGTGCCAGTTAATACTGTCATACAACATTGCCCAAGTCATTGCTTTAGTAAATGAGTAACAATAATAGCGAAGAAAGAAGTACTGCTAGGACTTTATAGAACATTGATGCAGTCAGTGCTTCATGTGACAAGCCTTCCATTTCCTGGTTCACAGATTTGTTCCCTGTACTTACTTGAGTATAAGTTGTTCCCTGTACTTACTTGAGTATAAGTTGTTCCCTGTACTTACTTGAGTATAAGTTGTTCCCTGTACTTACTTGAGTATAAGTTGTTCCCTGTACTTACTTGAGTATAAGTTGTTCCCTGTACTTACTTGAGTATAAGTTGTTCCCTGTACTTACTTGAGTATAAGTTGTTCCCTGTACTTGAGTATATGTTTGTGTTGATCCACAGGGAAAAAACACTGGCCTATATTTAACTGGCAGCTGTAAATACATTTTTAATTGATAACCATATTCCCAGGGCTTAAAACCGCTTTAAACACCCACCCACACCCAGGCTCTTTATACAGTATATCTTTCCACATAGAAGTATAGACAGATGGAATGGATTGAAGGAAAAAGTGATAGAAACAAAGTGTGTATCAAGTATAGAAAGGACTGGATAGATAGATATGGAGACAGGACTACATGAGCTTAGCTCAGGTCCTGTATACTACAACTAGGTAAATACACATTGTTCACATGCACTCGCAATCGAAGGTAGAGTTAATGGGCTGGGCATGTGGGTGTTTTTAGGCCACTCGACGGTGCAGAAAGATTTTGGTTTTTGTCGGGAGTCGAACTCTGTTCACCGAGAACGTCATTCGGAGACGCTAACCACTCTGCTACCGCCTCCCCGTAAAACA
Source organism: Chionoecetes opilio (assembly GCA_016584305.1). NCBI lineage: Eukaryota > Metazoa > Arthropoda > Malacostraca > Decapoda > Majidae > Chionoecetes > Chionoecetes opilio. Next base: position 129,785 of record JACEEZ010005649.1, on the reverse strand, counting down.
TAACATATAGCCTTGAACCTTGAACCCTACTCAAGGCTCGGGATTTTTCACTGATAAATGCAGGCAGTTACTGTCCACCCTTGAGCAAGGGATGGGATGTGTGAAGTCCCAGCTTTACCCAGAGAGGTGTCTCTAAAAGATCTAAGCTCTTACTGGGAGGGTAAAAACTGTTAGTCAGTAGATCAAGGGTGTGGGTGAATTACACACACAGACACACCCATAACATTCAACTTTAACTCAAGAATATGCTACATGAAATATTTTGATATGTGAAATTATTCTCCATTTCAAATGTTGAAATTCCTGTTACAGCTGTTTGATAGTTTGTACTTCATTACTTTGATGGTGCAATTTTTCAAAGGAAGCTTTGAGAACCATCACCATTTTTCAGCCGTGTTGGCAGAGCCGTGTTGGCAGAGCCGTTTTGCCGACAGCTATGCTTGTTTGGCCACCTATCTTGTAGTCCTTGTGGACCTTTTTCAGTGGTTGTAGTAAGGCCTTAGTATGCCGCCCCAATGAAGTGTACTTACATGGATTGGTACGAGTTCTGTTGTTTCTCTTTGGGAGTTGAAAATCATACATGAGCCTGATCGCATACATGAAGCCTTTGATATGTACTAAGGTGATAAAGTAGATTATCAAGGTAATATGAATGTAAATTAATCATGTAAAAAAGCTAGTTATAACTTCCCCATCCTGACAAGACTGCTTAGCATGACCCCGTAGGTCATTAGATGAAGGTGTGAGCCACATGTGGATGCCTAAGTTTCTTTAGCAAGAAATGGAAGTGTTGGCAATGTGATGTATCTTACAACCCTTCTCAAGATATTATGTGTTATGTTATAATAATGCATAAGTTAACATGTAGCCTCTCAAATTATATGAGGAGATAATCCTTATAATAAGGAGATTTGTAACATGTCTAAGATGTGTAATGGTAACTCAGTTTTTAGTAACTGCAGCGACAGTTTGTTGAAGTAACATAAAATAGTGGTACAGATTTCTCACTCAACTTCGACAAAGTGCACTTTATTTACCAGCTCAGTTTGATCACAAATTAAGTAAAATAAACACCTTCAACTTTCTTTTTACCTTCTCACCTATCACCTACAATGACATCTTTCCCATTTTGTACACTGAATGTTTAAGTGAAACTAGTTTTGTATATTGATGAAGGCTCACTGTTGCATGGAAATGTATGTATTCATTTTCTTATCAGTGTATCATAGACAAGGTTAGAGTACACTAAAGCCTACTGACAAAAATTCTAACCTGAAGGATATGTATGTAAAAGAATGTTGCTATTTGTTTGCACCAACATTTGCAATTTGGTCAGCATGGAATACAAGCTCATGACACCCACTAACATAAGCTGGGTAAGTGATGGCGACTTATGGATGACGACGTAGGCTTATGGACGTATTATCCTTGTAGTAATGTGGAAGTCAAGGGAGGGGACGTCTATTACCCCCATGTCTAAGGCTGTATTGCACGCCTGGAAAGTTGTGACGCGCTCCGAGGGTCACGTGAACCCGAGGACTCGTAAGAACAGGCTTTAGCGTACTCTCTTCTTCCGGGATAGTTTCTCATATATTTGATCATTACTTTATCCTGTTCACCATGACAATGCTACAGAGGTTGACAATGGTATTAACCCGAAAGAGAATTTTAAGTTATTTTTATGGCAAGAATGAGTCTCAAAGGACAATTTTTCTCTATAGTTGTGATGTTCGAGGCGAGTTGTTGCCTTTATACAGCAGCTGGAAATTTATCCAACTTGTATTTGTTAGATTTCTCATATTTATTATTATTAATTGTTGTATTTTTACAGTGCCACTTGTTTACACTGTTATGTGATATGTCTTTGTAAGGGAGAAAAGCTTTTGTAATATTTAGTTTATAGCTGATGACAGCTAAAGCAATCTCTTGTGATTTATAATTTCAGTAATATTGAATGCAAATTTTCTAAGTACAGTGGTCTTTATTGAACCTATTATCAGGAGACATTCTGATTACCCCAAGATAAAACAGACAAGGCCCAATTTTCATGATAATACTGACTTGTTTCATAACCCAAGGCCTTGCTACAGCGTCCTATGTTGCCTACACTCTCCTTTGTCAGTCTCTCAACATGCTCAACACTTTCCTTACTCACCCAATGTCCCAATTCCCAATTTGTGATCTTCCCCCAACAAATACACATCCTTCCTCTGATCTAACCCTACTGCTATAACGTTCCATTCCTCTCCCCTTCCCTCATTCTCTGTAACCCCTCCCCTTCATTATGCTTTGCCATAGTGCCATATGACCTCTGATGTCTGGCACATTTTCCCTTTTTTGGTATTAAATCAATCAATCAATCAACACACTGAATAATGGCATCCCCTTTTTTTATGCTTTGCCATAGTGCCATATGACCTCTCTGGCACATTTCCCCCTTTTTTTGCATTAAATCAATCCATCAATCTTCCTCTCAGCCTCCCAAGACTGAACACTGCCATCACTCACATCATCTGCCAGACTCTTTCTAGGTGGTCTTCATGACACTTCTGTAAGAATTTTGCAACCATGTTTTGTTACACATGAGGGCAGTTAACTAATAGCCACTAAAGCATTTTTATTTGTTTTTGCCATAAAATTTCAACACCCATAATTTTCCATTTTGTATTCAAAGGTTCATTCAACAATACACATAAATATCTTTCCTCAAAATGTTCATATTATGTATAATAACAGTATATCAAAGTTCTCCCTTATTGTATGCTCTCACATTTAAATATATATTAAATGTGTTTAATTGGTTTAATAGATATATTTTAAATATATCTATTAATATCATATCAAAATATATCATAATATGAATAGATTTTATTTTATTAAAATGTGAAAATGTAAAGTACTTAGCAACACAAACACACTTCTGAGAAACTAACAAAAAAGGGAAATGACGGTAACAATTAAGTACCTGTCTTTTTACATCAACAAAAATTCACTGGAATGTTAAGACAAAAACTATAAAACATGACTGACATGCAAACACTCCATGATCTATATATACATTCAAAGGAAACACTTGTGCACAAACAGTATCAATGGTTCTTGTCCTCACACACTGACACCAACACGCGGGCATTGCAGCAACATCACCTTATAACCCTACAATGCCTTGAAAAATAGTGGGACAATCAGTGGACATTCATATCTTATGCAACAGCTGAAGGATTAATATCTGTAAAGCTTGGAAACCGGCTCACAGATCAACCTGCTCTTTATCTCTTAATATATAAATATGAATTTTCTAAGATGAAAACCATAATGTGATAAATCTGTGATACCTATGTAGGAAACTTTATGAACGGCGCCTCTGTCCGGCCTCACACAGTACTGCTGGGGTTGGCTGTGGGCGGGGCTCGTGTGAACATGTTGGCGACCTGTGGGACATGGAAACTGTTGTAATAATGGCACTATATTTGGCATATTATACTTAGTCAGCGCCTTTGGTATTGGCGCGAACAATTTTTGCAAAACACGCGTGACGCAACACAAAAAAAGCAAAGATCCTCTCACACTCAATGCCCAAGGCTGACTAATGCTTTCAAACTTGGTGAGTAGCTCAAGGTCAGTCGTCTTTGTCTACATCTCGCGCGCCAATATCATTGACGGATTTGAACCAAGATTTTGGAGGGTGCTTTGTTCCGCGCCAATACCAATGGTGCTGACTCATGAATTATAAATTATCATGTGGACTTTCTGCAAGTAAAGTTGCATCTTTTTTCATGTATTTAGCTACTGTCCTGTGACTCCCTAGTTATATGTCTGTTGTGCTTTACATATATACGTATATATATATATATGGAACAAAAGAATCACATACCTAATAGCTGTAACAGGTCCGATTCCATATAAGATAAGAACATTGCACTCTTCAAATACGTTATAATAGAAATATATATCACAATACAAAATACCCAGACGTTCTTGATGAAAGCAACACTTACATTCGATATCATCTGCTTCTGTACTAGTCCGGATGCCATGTTTTTAAAGGAGTCAGAAATGCTGTCAGACTTGCCCAGCTTGCACCGCACGTACCCATACAAGTTACTGCCGGTCAGGGTGAGGGCAATCAAGACCACTATCTGAAACAGTACATGCATAGTATTAATTAACCCCTTCACGCCCAGGTCTTTCCTTAGCTATAAAAAATTGTATGTTGTCGAGCCATAAAATTACGAAAAGTAACTGAATATACCAAATTAGTTAGTGGACAAGGATACTAAACAGGTCCTATCTATAAAATATTGTTTATATTCACTAAAAATTGTCTAATGGTACCCAGATTACTATGGAAATTACGTTCTGGGCCTCAAGGGGTTAAGTGCCTGCATGTAGGAGAGATTTTGCCAAGATGCAGCACTAATGAGGCAATGAAATAACATCACCTCTGAGTGTTATCATTCCCTTTACATTATGTAGAGTTAGATCAATTAAATTCAAACAATACTTCATTGGAATTTCCGTTTGCATATAGGTACTATGATATATTCCACCCGTTTCACTAATGAGAGGATATTGATAGATAAACGTTTAAGTGCATTGTGTTATCTGGAGGGTCGATGTTGCCCTAAAACCTAATATAAGTAAGTATAATACCAATATATATATAGTATAATAATTAGGTTACATACCCAATCAGATGACAACATTATCAAGATTGCATAACAAATTGTCCTTTATAGACTCACATGAGAGAAAATCTAGGCTACAAAAGCTTAGATAACACAACCCACCCCTAACCCAACCCACCCACAACCCCCTAAACCCATCTTTTGTACCATTTGATGTATAAGCTTTCTATCTGTACATCCATTTTATTTTATTTATTTATTGTTTTTTTACATCACAAAGGACTGGCCAATGGCAAAGAAATAGATGTATGTATCTCAATGTAAGTCAAAGCACAGTGCATGGTTGACACTCACAGCCCACTGGAACTTGCTGAACACGACGGCGATGAAGAATATGATGGACCAGAACACCGGGAACACGACGAGGGCCACCCAGAACACCCGCACCTCCATGGTAGACACCCGGCCCTGCAGACCACCCTAGCGTCAGGTAAAGGCTAGCATAAATGTTTTACTCACTAGGGGTCTATGGGCGCCACACGTTAAGATGGCGAAAATGGGGACCCTTCACTTCCCCCTTCCGAATGCACGGGATTGGTTGAGGTGTTGGGTGTTTAGGGCGGAACTTGGGAGTAAGGCATTCTCACCCAACACCTCGGCCAATCCTGTGTCTTCGGAAGGGGGGAGTGAAGGGGTCTTATCTTCGCCACCTTAACATGCAGCGACTATAGTTATATAAGTTATGAATCAAACTAAAAAAAGATGCTAAAAGAAATGTTTTGTTTGCAGATGACATTGTTAATTATAGAGGAAAGTTATGATATTGTTTTAAAGCTAGCATAATTTTAATACTGTATTTACAAGACAAAATCTATGACAGATAAAGACACACGTTTGATTCTAATTGATTCTAACAAATTCTTTACTTTCCTCTGTCTCCTAACTACCAAGATTTTCTCTATCTGGTAAACTCTGACATAAGTTTCTTACTCTCTCATTGTGCTCTGTTAATGACATTTTTCTCAGCAGGATTATATGATACGCTAGCACATGTTTCATTACTAAGATTATTTTTCATTGATGACTTACTTTTTTGGCCTCAAACACCCAGTGACTCTGCCCTTCATCATCAATGTAGTTCCACCACCTGAGCCCGACCATAAGGCGACCTGGGGAGCACAGAGTCTACTGATCAGCCATGAAACACTTCACTCACACTTTTTATCTTCACTCACACTCACTTCCTTCACACTCACACTTCACACTCACACTCACTTCTTCACACTCACACTTCACACACTCACACTTCTTCACACTCACACTTCTTCACACTCACACTTCACACACTCACACTTCTCGCATACACTCACACTTTTTATGATGTGAAAATACCCTATACCCTATATAAAATCTACAGTCATCAAGTTCTAGAGGAGAAAGCCACGAAAACTTAGCCACCCACACAATAATGACATGCACTTTTATGAATACACAGGGAGTCATAAGCTACTTCAAGCAAGGTAAATGGATGGATGTGGATGTGATCAGCGTAATACGAGGTGTAATTCTATTCTAACCTTTAGTATTTCTTACTGGTTTGAGTATTTTCATATATTTAAGAAAAGGTAGAAATCCCTGCTTTACCTGTGACATTTTTAACCGTCCAGAAATCTAGAGAGAGGAGCAGAACAATCAATATGAACGGCCCGATGAAGCTTGTGGAGAATATGCCGCACATCTCGTACACCACGAGCGCTGCGGTGCGGAAGAACAGGTGGAACGCCGTCACCACTGGATGCCTACAAAAAAAAAATAGTATTAATAAGATAAGTGAATTGAATGTGAGCAGTAATCTCTTTTCTCCAATATGTGATGCAGTACCATCAATAACACTACAGTCGCCACTGCACTAATGTTGCCAGGTGAATTTTACAGGCGAATATTACAAATTTTAGCATCACTACAGACTTTTATGTGCCTCGTAAGACACGTACTTAATATAAACTACTGTGCATGCCTCTTTAGTGGCACATACAAATCTGTAGTGATGTTAAAATTTGTAATATATGACACCTGGCGACATTAGTGCAGTGGTGACTATAGTGTAATTGAGGGTAGAGATGTGATTACTGACTTCAGCCTTCCCTTGGGTATGTCCTCTTCCCCAAAGTCTAGAGGCTCTTCGTTGTCCAGTAGTGGCACCTAAAAAAAAACCAGACTTAGTAACACAAAATAAGCACTTATATTAGAGTACCAGATGGCATTATAACTATATCGCAGCATTTCTTTCATGTTTTACTTAACCCCTTGAGATCCAGAACGTAATTTCCATTGTAATTTGGGTGCCATTAGACGATTTTTAGTGAATATAAGCAATGTTTAATAGATATGACCTGTTTAGTATCCTTGCCCACTAACTAATTTGGTATATTCAGTGACTTTTCATAATTTTATGGCTAACAACAGACGATTTTATATAGCCAAGGAAAGATCTGGGTGTGAAGGGGTTAATGAGGGAAAGAAGTGACGTGGCATTATCTTACAGTTGATACAAAGTTATCCTATTATTCATTCCACTACAGTAAAACCTCTCATATTCGGACTAATTGGGCCAAGGAGTAATGCAAAGATCCGAATAATGGGGGGATTATATATGGGGGTATTTAGATATATATAAAAAATAAAAAAAATAAAAAAATATCTAGGCTAGGAAATTTCGACCCCTAAAAAAAAAAAAAAAAAAAAAAAAAAATTAGGCTGAGAATGTTCGACCCCTAAAAAAAATTAAAAAAAATAAAAAAAAAAATAGGCTAGGAAATTTCGACCCCTAAAAAAAAAAAAAAAAAAAAAAAAAAAAAAAAAAATCTAGGCTAGGAAATTTCGACCCCTAAAAAAAATAAGAGGAGGTCCGAATAATGTCAAAGTCCGAATAATGAGTGTCCGAATACGAGAGGTTTTACTGTATTCTTTGTCTTCCACACGATGAAAATCCGCTAAAGATAAATTTTCTTGGCTGTGTAATTTCATGGGTCAAAAGGTGTTATGGTATGCACGACAAAGAGCAACATGACAGTTGTGACCACCATGCACATGACTTATAAACAATGAAGGGTTACAATTAGGAATGAAAGCAATGGCTGTTATGGAAAAGTACTTGTAGTTTCAAAATATAAATTGAAGGAAATGTAGGTGTGCAAAAAACATCCTGCCCATTTGCATGCTAAGCAGACAGTAGTGTTACCATTCATGGTTAGGTTTGTACAGATCAGCATTATCACTATCGTCATTAACACTATAGTCGCCACTGCACTAATGTCGCCAGCCAAATTTTATAGGCAAATATTATGAATTTTAGCATTACTACAGACTTGTATGTGTCACTGAAGACACGTACATAATATAAACTACTGTGGATGCCTCTTTAGTGGCACATACAAGTCTGTAGTGATGCTAAAATTCGTAGTGCAGTGGCGACTATAGTATTATTGACGGTAGAGAGTAAAAAGTATATTTGCAATACAGAACTCTTTACGAGGCTAGCAGGGAACTCATCAACTCTAATTGTAGAATACAGTAATTATATACTTCTGAGCAACACTACCAGGCAAACAAGTAAACAAATCTATCGCTTTATGTTAACCATGTGGCTTGAGTTCTTATATAACTTATTGTAGGATTAAAACATGTAGGTCTACCTAAATACAGTAATAATTGTGGCCTAATAGAAAATAGTTCAATGAATTACAGGATCATGCAAGTAATCAATACAGGATAAAACATTCAGAGCAAGATATTTTAATAGGCTTTTGTCATCACCAGTCCATAACGTTATTCATGACACTACCAATGCAATGATTCACGGAGCCATGCGAGGTCACTTGCTACATTTACCTGGTCAAGATCTTCACCATACATAATGGAACTCTAAACAATGGAAAAGAACAATGAATATATTAGTATTAGGCGAGGGTGGTAAGCATGTTGAATATTGCTCAATATGAAGGAAAACATGCATGCTTAGTCCATGTTCGCATATCTCAGTTCATGAATGTATTGTCTGTATTATGCACTGTGCACATCATATTTATGGTTAATCGGTAAATATGCAGTTTCATCTTCATCGTTTAATCTTCAAATAGCCAAGCATCTGTTTGTCTCTCTGAGTGTGTACAAGGGAGGCTTGTAGATACTCACGCAGCTCTCACACACTGCACACTGATAACAATTACACTCATCAGAAACCTAGGAACTTATCTGGACCTCTAATACAGTTCTCTTTATCTGAAATAAGTATATAGATTGATTGATTTAATGCCAAAAAGGGGGAATGTGCCAGACATCAGAGGTCATATGGCACTATGGCAAAGCATAAAAAGGGGAGGGGTTATAGAAAAATAGTGAAACGGTGAGGGAATAAGTATATAGAGTTTTACACTGACAGAAGGGAGTAAAAAACCCACTATTAGTGTGAGGTGATGCCAAGGCAACTCCCCCTTCCCTTCTCTTCCTTCATTACAATAACACAGGTCACTGGCATGGAGTTATTCTCGGGGCTACATTGCCAGATGAAGACCGAACTTCCTTTGGTGAACGAAACTATTTTTTTCTAGTGAGTTTTGATGTGTTTTGAATTAATCTGCTGACCATTTCTGTCGCAAATAACTTTTTTATGTGTGTGATTTGCAACAAAAATGACAAAAAAAAAAAAATTGAACCTAACCGAACTTATACCTAACCTAACCTTTATCTAACATAACCTATATCTAACCTAACCTAACCTAACCTAACCTATACTTAACCTAAGGCGTATTTTGTGCATGCCCTTGCAAGTAAAATTTTACTTATTTAAGCTCCGCCCACTTATTTTTTACTCTTTTGCGTGCACAGAAAACTGAGCAGAGTCACTCCCGGCAGCGGAATTTACTCTTTTCCTATAAAATTATACAGTCGTGGGTGTGGGTGGTGGTTTCAAGAGCCTGGCCAATCGGATCGCGCGCATGAGAAAATCTTATCAAAACTCCTCCCGTAAATGTTTCTCTTTTCCTTTAATTCTCATCCAATTCAACATTCATTACATGCGCACGACATGCAAAGGGTACTGTATTTAATTAGGAGTAGGCTCAACACGTTGATCGGATATATACAACAACTCAACAGTTAATGATGTCACAAATATTAATATTCTCCAGCGACATCTGGGAACAATTTTTCCACTCCCTCCAATCTTTCAATGCGTCCGAACCCTTGTTAAGACTTGTGGCTAGCACGATAAAACTTGTAATTTGGCCATAATACACTAAAATAATAAAGTCTCTTTAGTAATAGTTATAATTACTTTAAAAAATGCAATGTAACTGGTACATTTGTCATAACTTACACAGGAATGTCACCCACAAAATGTACATAATGGATATACGAACACCTCCACAGTCCTCCAGTGAGGCGAGGTGAGGTGCTCTGAGGTGCTCTCAGGGTTCCTCATGCGTTCGCCGATTTCGGCAGCTGGCGGCCCTCTACGCATGGCTGTAGCTCCGAAACTAACCACAGGATTTTCTTGAAAATAACCTCATTGTGATTCCCACACAAAGTTACCTAAACGTAATCGAACGAAACCCTTACCTAACCTAACCTAACCTAACCTAACGTTTTTCTAACCTAACCTAACCTAACGTTTTTCTAACCTAACCTAACCTATAGCGGTCTGCCGAAAAGGGCGAACGCCTGGAGATTTGAGGCAGGAGCAGAAAAGAGAAAAGAGGAGAAGAGAAAAAAAAGGGAAGAGAAAGAAGGAAAGAAATGGAAAAAGAAAGGAAAGGGAAGGGAAAGGAAGAAAAGAGAAGAGAGGAAAAGTGGTATATGTAAATGATAAATTGTTGCTGTCTTCCATGATGGCAACATGATGTACCATGATTCCGTATCTCTTCGAATTACAGTTGGGTAATTTTTTTAAGGTTGTGAGAGCGAGGTCTATCTGGCTCTCCCAGTGAATGTACGATACATTTTCCTTCGGCTCCGTCTGTAGAAGCGTCTGGCAGCGCTACAATCGTATTTTGTGATGGCAAGCAGGGGCGGAGCTTAAATAAGTATAATTTTACTTCGAAAGGACACTACAAAATACGCCTCTAACCTAACCTTTACCTAAAAAATAAACATTTGCGACAGAAACAGTTAGCATATTAATTCAAAAACATCAAAACTCCTCAGAAAAATTTTGTTTCGTCCACCCAAGTGAATTCGGTGTTCATCTGGAATAATACCTTGTGACCGAAAAATACAACTATAGAAAAACAGGAGTGAAAACCCGACATAAGGACAAGCCGATGTAAGGCACCTTCCCCACCTTCCCATCCCTACCTAAATTAGAATAACATATGCCATTAACCACTCAAGTATTCCCCGTATAACATGTAAAATCTAAATAACGTGCGAGTAATAAAGGCTGCAGTGGTGTTAAATCAGTGAGTGTGATTGCTTACGTTGTTAGCCATGGTGGTGATGTCAACAATAAGGCCAAAGTAATGCCACATCAACAAAAATGTCATGTTATAATAGACAATACATCTATGTGTTTTCTATGTTATAATTGTTCCGAATATTTATGCTGCATGATTTTCTCCTCTGAATGATTGTAGGTACTAAAAAATGTGTAGGCGTCATATATATAGTATGGCAAGAGTAAGTGAAAAAGAACAGCTGATCGACTGGCGCGCAAATCAGCTGTTGTTTGACTGACAGATGGAGTCATTGGGGAGTTTGTTGAATATGGAGGGGAACATAAGAACATAAGAAAATAAGGAAGCTACAAGAGGCCGCGAGGCCTACACGTGGTAGTTCCTGTCACCTAACACTACCTACATCCACCTTTCATCCCCATCCATGAACCTATCCAGCTCCCCTTTAAAGCTCCCCAATGACTCCGCACTAACTACCTGTCTACTGAGACCATTCCATTCATTCACCACCCTATTTGTGAACCAGTTTTTCCCTATTTCCTTTCTAAATCTACGCTTTTCCAGCTTGAATCCGTTACTTCTTGTTCTACCCTGGTTAAAAGCCGTAAGAACTTTTCCTACCTCTCCTTTATTAAATCCCTTTATCCACTTAAAAACTTCTATCAGATCGCCCCTTACTCTGCGTCTCTCGAGTGAGTGTAATTTTAATAACTTCAATCTCCTCTCATAACTAAAGTTACGCATCTCTTGTATCATTTTGGTCATCCTTCTCTGCACTTTTTCTGACAACACTATATCCATCCTGTAATATGGAGACCAAAACTGAACTGCATAATCTAGGTGAGGCCTGACTAGAGCCAAATAAAGCTTTAGAATAACTTCCGCATTTCTACTTTTAACACTTCTGGTAATGAATCCTAATACTCTATTAGCTCTATTTCTGGCCTCAATACATTGTTTCCTAGGTCGGAGGTCTGGGCTCACCCTCACTCCAAGATCTTTTTCACCTTCTGATCTTTTCAGCGATACATTGCTTGTGGTGTATCTATTACCAGGGTTTTTTCTACCAACATTCATAACGCTACATTTATCAATATTAAATTCCATCTGCCATCTGACTGCCCACTCATATGAAATGGTATGACAGGCAATATATAACACTTGTGCCACAGTGTTGGAACAAGGCAGCATACAACAGGGCTGGAAAAAAAAACCCCAGAGTGACCCTAATACATAAAGGAAGAGGTCAAGATAGGGAGGATATAGCCATGCAACTATAGACCCATATAGCTGTCATGAACATACTATAAGCCACATACATACATATATAGCAATATACTTATAGCCACGGTTTGGGGTAAATTTACGGATTAGGTCATCCCGCTATTCGGAGGCCAAAATTAGTTTTCCTGAATAGTTTTGATGTGCTTTGAATTAGTCTGGCACTCGTTTTTGCCGGAAGTAAATTTTTTTTTGTGTGGAGGTTGTACACTCCGCAATCCAGTTCAGAAAGTGAAATAGAAAGAGTGAAATTAGTGAGAAAGTATCGCGCAACTTCATATCCAAGACCGACCTTGCCTGACGATATCATGCAATCAATCGCCAAAGAGGACTAGTGTCTTATTAAAGTACATCATTAGAAAACTACAATTCTTTCCCTCATTGTTTGAGTGATTGCGTTAACCCCAATTTAGTGTTAGCAAAGCCTCGGTGTTCCATATCGTGCCCCTATGTTGGGTGTATGAAGGAAGCCCAGTGAAGAAGAGGCTTAGTAAGAGCCGTGAGGGTGAAGGTTGAGTAAGATTACGTTGGCATGTGATAGCAATGACTGGATGATTGTGATGGGGTAGGCTTAGGTGTGTGTGTGTGTGTGAGAGAGAGAGAGAGACGGGTTGGTTGGTTTGCCAAGTAATAGGTACGGATGGTATAAGTATAACCACCCGGTGAAACACACACACACACACACACACACACACACACACACACACACACAGTCTGTGTGGTCTCATCGGATACGTTTCCACCTGCTGTTCAGTTGGCCTGCAGATCAAGCCACACACTCAAGGTGAAATCCGCTGGCAACACAAGTTGTTTCTGTTTCCCTTGAGCAAGGGCATAGGACGTGTGTGTGGTGTGTGAGGTCCCAGCATTATTAATTAAGCCGCGGTCACACGACAGCTTTTTTTGAGAATATTTAGCCGGCAATATTCAGCCGAAGCAATTTATTGCCGTGTTTTGGTCACACGGACTTTAACAGAGGTAGCCGAGTTTTAATGCCAATTTCGGTTTCTCAAGCCGTATCTGAAGAAGCGTCTTTGGAAAAATAGGGATAAATAGGGAGAAACTGGTTCACAAATAGGGTGGTGAATGATTGGAATGGATTCTTGTGTATGGAAGCGCGTCAGTGATCAACAATAAGTTGGTCCAGTTCAGTATCCCCTAAAAAGGTAGACAGCCAACAAAGAAAATAGAAAACCATCCCTAACTCATGAAATCTTCCTAAGTGTATTATATCCTTCAAAATGTTTAAAAAAATGTACAAGACTTCACAATTCGTATTGTAATCGGTTCTTGCCACTATGTAGGTGTTTATTTTAGCTTCTGTATATTGAATTAGAGCGTGCATTAAAAATGAATGTCAAATAATATCCGTTGGTGGAAGGAATTTCGGCAATTTTCGTGCCAAGAAAGACCGACATATGTTGGTCTTCACTCAAAATCGGGAATTTTAGCGGAGTTTGACCCGGCAATGTCTTCCTGGCTGAATATTGCCGAAAAAAGCTGTCGTGTGACCGCGGCTTACGCAAAAATCAGTCACTATGAGGTCTTAAGCTCTTTCCGGGAACTTAATTAAAGGGAGGTGATCACGAGTCCAGCTCGTGTGAGCGAGACCGTGGGTGAATGACACACACACACACACACACACACACACTGTTGTCGTCTATGCATGCTATAAGATGAGGGAGTGGGAGGTAGGGCAGGGGGGGGTCGCAATTTATACCCTGGGAAGCTGTGTTATATTAATACTGAGACGCATGGCATGGAGGGGAGGGGGGCTGGGGGCGGGAGGAACACCCGGCCACGTGTAGGGTCAGGCAGGTGCCAAGACTCTAGGCACTTTTCTCCTCACTCAGCGTCACCCTCCTCCCCCCTGTGGCACTGTCCACTCCGGCCCTGGCGCTGGCAGCCTCACGGGAAAAAGCTGACAATTGGGTCATTGTATATTAGCGTAGCTACCTAGACGACTTTGTGTTTGTGTGTGTGTTTGTCAATGCTGCCTAGGATATTTTATAAGTTGATTTGCGTTAAGTATTATATTCATTTAAGGCGATGCACCATATGTTTTATGAATTGCATGCAACATTTTTGTCATAATATCAAACGACTACTGGGATATATCATATATATGTATATACCATTGTTTGTGTTCTTTATGCATATGACAAATGTTGAGGCATGTGCGAAAATGTATGGAATCGAAAAAGATACACATTTACATAAAAAAACATAAACTTTGCGTGCTGCCCTTACTGAATTATATATATCGAAAGTATTGATCGCTCGTGGAATAACCATTCAGTTTCGCAGCTCGTAATCTAGCGAAGATCGACCCATCTTGCCTTGCACTGTATACTATCTTGCCAGATTTGTTCCTCTGCTCTTTCCTTCCTTCTCAGTTCTCCTCATTGGTCGATCCTCCTTCCGTCCTCCTCCTCCTACTCTTCCTCCCACGCCTTCTCCTCGCCCCGGAGAACGAAAAGATTAGAGGCAGAAAGGTGAAGTAGGATGAACTATTTCCAGACATCGGAATTTGAGAGGAGAGCAAATATCTCTGTTCATTTTAGGGGAATTACGGGGGCGGGGGAATCTCTCTCTCTCTCTCTCTCTCTCTCTCTCTCTCTCTCTCTCTCTCTCTCTCTCTCTCTCTCTCTCTCTGTTATATCACTGAGTAGGATTGTTATTAATGTAAATGTTTGTAAATGTATGTGCCCCCCCCCCCCTCCCCGCCCCATCCCAATGCTCAAGGGAGATATATAGAAGAGGGTATAGAAAAAATGAAAACATTTAAATCGCCAGGACCAGATGAAGTGTATCCCAGGGTATTAAAGGAATGCAAGGAGGTTGTTAGTGAGTCGTTAGTGCACATTTTTAGGAAATCGGTTGAGATAGGCGATGTGCCATTATTGTGGAGGAAAGGAAATGTTGTTCCCATATTTAAGAAGGGAGACAGAGGACTAAAGTCAAATTATCGACCCGTAAGTCTAACATCAGTGGTGGGTAAATTATTGGAATCTATTATTGCAAAAAACATTAGAGAGCACTTAGATAAACATAGTTTGATCAATGACTCACAACATGGATTCACCAAGGGTAGGTCATGTCTCACCAATTTATTGAGTTTTTATAGGAAAGTTTATGAGACGGCAGATAATGATAAGGATTATGATATAATATATTTGGACTTTAGTAAGGCATTTGACAAAGTACCACACGAGCGACTCTTAAATAAGGTTAGGGCTCATGGTATAGATGGGAAGGTTCTTCATTGGATCAGAGCTTGGCTAAGTAATAGGCAACAAAGGGTTACAATTAATGGTTCCAAATCTGAATGGGGACTGGTGACAAGTGGAGTTCCACAAGGGTCTGTTTTGGGCCCATTACTATTTTTGATTTACATCAACGACTTGGATAGTGGGATTAGCAGTGATATCAGCAAGTTTGCTGATGATACTAAGTTAGGTAGGATTATTGGATCACAGTCTGACGTAAACATATTGCAGGGAGACTTAGATAAACTTAACGAGTGGGCAGTCAGATGGCAGATGGAATTTAATATTGATAAATGTAGCGTTATGAATGTTGGTAGAAAAAACCCTGGTAATAGATACACCATAAGCAATGTATCGCTGAAAAGATCAGAAGGTGAAAAAGATCTTGGAGTGAGGGTGAGCCCAGACCTCCGACCTAGGAAACAATGTATTGAGGCCAGAAATAGAGCTAATAGAGTATTAGGATTCATTACCAGAAGTGTTAAAAGTAGAAGTGCGGAAGTTATTCTAAAGCTTTATCTGGCTCTAGTCAGGCCTCACCTAGACTATGCAGTTCAGTTTTGGTCTCCATATTACAGGATGGATATAGTGTTGTTAGAAAAAGTGCAGAGAAGGATGACCAAAATGATACAAGGGATGCGTAACTTTAGTTATGAGAGGAGATTGAAGTTATTAAAATTACACTCACTCGAGAGACGCAGAGTAAGGGGCGATCTGATAGAAGTTTTTAAGTGGATAAAGGGATTTAATAAAGGAGAGGTAGGAAAAGTTCTTACGGCTTTTAACCAGGGTAGAACAAGAAGTAACGGATTCAAGCTGGAAAAGCGTAGATTTAGAAAGGAAATAGGGAAAAACTGGTTCACAAATAGGGTGGTGAATGAGTGGAATGGTCTCAGTAGACAGGTAGTTAGTGCGGAGTCATTAGGGAGCTTTAAAGGGGAGCTGGATAAGTTCATGGATGGGGATGAAAGGTGGATGTAGGTAGTGTTAGGTGACAGGAACTACCACGTGTAGGCCTCGCGGCCTCTTGTAGCTTCCTTATTTTCTTATGTTCTTATGTTCTTATATCTGCCCGCTTTGGTCCGTGAAAAACCTTCATTATTATTAGTATGCTACATGCTTGAACGGGCCCCGAACTGACCCAAAGCCGTCTGTATGTAACATACAGACGGCTTTGACTGACCTCGCTCAGTGGTTAGGCAGACGTCATCATCTATACGTCATCGTCATGCTACTGTTTGGGTCAGTGTGTGTGTATTCATCTAGTTGTATTCATCTAGTTGTATTTTACAGGGCCAGAGCAATGCTCGTGTGGCCCCGTCTCCATGTCAACATTTTTATCATTCATCCTTAGTGCTTTGTGTTGGCCGAAGCCAGCACCCCGGAGAGCAGGTCACAAACCCCGGCTAACACCCGGTACCCATTCACTGCTGGGTGGACAGGAGCTCGGGTTTTAAGGAAACAACCCATCTGTTTCTGCTCCGCCCGGGGATCGAACCCGGGACTTCTCGGTTGTGAACCGAGCGTGCTTCCTCTACAACACGAAGTGTGTGTGTGTGTGTGTGTGTGAGTGCTATTTCAACTAGTTTTGATCACGCGATGGCCACTCTTGATCGGCAGCTATTTGTCCACACGGTAGGGAGCAATTAGTGCAGTCAACCAGAACATTGCATAGATATATTTCCATGACCGGAACACGAATTACAGCCTTGACCGCAAGATAAAAAGAATTACTCGGATGAACACTGAAAGTTGTGAGGAAAACAAACAAACACTATTCTACGTAGGATGCTGGCGCTGTCTTTAGCGTTTCGCTCTCGATAACCTTTCGTGTGGGTTGCATTATTTCTGTGTCTATTTTGGGGACAGTAAGTTGCGCAGACATGTATAGGGAGGGGTACGAGGGGGGGAAAGAGGCGACGGATGAGAGTATGGAAAATGTTAAAAATGCGTCACTGTCAACATCGACCACACACAGATGGTTGCCACAGAATGCTTTTTCCCCGTTATCTCCTACCCTCATTCATCGCATTATCTGACCAGCCACCTATGATGATTACCGTGATACTCGATACTTCAATTTAGCTTCAGAACACTTATTGATGTCGTGGTATCATCAGTGTCAATGCGATAGTTAAGGATAATGGCAGTTTTTGGAAATATTGCCGGATGGTGAGCAAGGCAGCAACTCAGCCAGCAAGCCAAAAAACAGTAGTTTATCCCGAGGCGAGGCAAGGTGTAGTACGCAGTTACTACCTCTCGTCTACTTTACACTGGTGCTTCCGTATATCAGTTATTTCCATGCTATCACCCACTACCTGGCGTGACCTACTGTGCGTGTGAAGGATGAGGGGCACAACATCATCAATAATTCACTAAGCACAAAGTGTAAAATCTCGAAATAGCATCACACGGTCCTCTCGTCTTGTGCAGTGAAAAGAAAACCTTGAATAAATCTTAACCATTGGGGGTTATTCTTCACCACACCAGTAAGTAAAGGGTTCAGGATTGTTGGATAAGTGTTCTATAAGTTACTGTGAGAAGGAGTGTTGTGGTGGTTGTGTGTGGCGTGTTGTTTAATAGCTATTATGAGAGGATGTACATTTGGGTGTGCCAGGTATAATTGCTCGTGATAATTATTACACTTAATAGTTTTGTTGATTTACACATGTGTTCACTGAAAATCGCTGTTTGGTATGATAGATGTGCGTCGTATTAGATACCTGTAGTTTTACCTTTTTAGTTATATAATTTATCTAAGAACGTATGTACTACCTACATCACAATCTGCCTCAATATTTCTAAAGTCATGGTGTTATTGTATACTATCATGACATGTGTCGGGTGATAACTTATCGGTGTTCATGTATAAAAACATCAAGATTAACCTCAGCAAGAGTAGAAAATGGTGTCTATTGGAGTGACCTTGGGTAGTGAGAGGAGAGTTATTACCTACTTTATGAGTGAGTGAGTGAGTGTGTGTGTCTGTGTGTGTATCAGACTTCCACTGATGTTTTAATGCCCAGTTTAGCACATTTCTACTTATTTGTTCCGTGTAAGCTCCCTGCACTAACTAATCTCAGAAACGACCTCTGTTAAGATTCGTACGACCTCCCGCCTTTCATGTGCGTGTCAGGTCAGGGTTATTGTATCAGTGTCGATGCTGAGCTGAGCCTTTTGGCCTTGAGGCTTTCACGTAGGCTGCAGTCTACAGTCAGGGTATGTGTGTCAGGGGCGTAGAGGCAACATCGTCTCAATGATTCATGGTTGTAGATGTATTAGTGTTAGTGTGGGGATACATTGCCAGAATTTAAGTAGTGAAGGGCAAGAAAATTATAGGTAGTACAAATCAACCGTGTGTATGTATGTGTGTGTGTTTGTTTGCATGTTTTACCGTCGTAGATAACCTGCAATAAAGCGTTCAGGCAAAGGGATAGATACACTGGTTACTGAGGCTCAAGGATGCTTTGGATAGATACACTAGGGATAATAGCGTTGGGGTATGGATGGAGGTGAACTGATTAGTGTCGTTACGCAACCTGATTACCTTGCTCCGTCCTCGCCCCTCGCCCCGTAGCTCTCTCCGCCTTGCCGTTAGTGACCATTATCATCTCTGCTGTTAAAAATTACAGGTGTACGAGTGTTGCGGCTCAAGTTTCAATACTTCCTCGCACTAGTAACCCTTGCCTCGCGCTACTTATCAGTCTATCACCATGTCAGCCGTCACACTCGTCCACTTGGTTTTGAAGAGTGATCCGTACTACTCAGCGTGCAGAAAGAACTCGGTCCGCCCATCAATCTAAGCATTTGTTCGTATACTTCATTTCATTTTCACAAGTTCCGCCTCACTCGTCACCACTCTCACTAGTTTATCGCTGACTATTTCTGGCAGTGTAGGAGGCATTCTCCCAGGGGCAGGGACGCACATCTTTTCTGTGAAGTGCATTTTTCTCGAAGTGCATTTTTTCGAAGTGCATTTTTTTTTTTTTTCTTATATTCATTATACTCATAAATAAATTGAAAATTATCCTGTGAAAATTTAAAGATCTCTTGGCTGGGCTAGGTAAGTCCCCAATGTTTCAAGATCCTAAATACGCCCCTGCTTGAAAGATATTTTTTCTCTTTCTCATGAGGCTGGTCTAGAGATAAAGCCTACAGGCCTGGTGGTGAGTGCAGGCCTTAACCCGCAGAGTGCCGGCTAATTTTGCTCAGTGTACATCTGCCAGTGCCGGCAAGTTTTCGATTTTTTTTGTATTGGCCTAATATATGAATATGTGTGAAAAAAGAAGCAAAATGGTAAAAAAGGGACTCACCTTGTACATTTTCACTGAGAAATCGGTCTTCAATGATCGCGAGTGAAGTTGAATTTTTCAGTGTAGACACCGTAGAGTTTTACGTTTCGTCGAATGTTTATTTATTTTATACGGTTCTTTTTGTCTTTGCAAGGACACTTTGGGAGTACTTAGAGTATATCACCATTGAGTATGGACTCCTTTTAGCCACTCACAATAGTTTTGATGATGTACGCACACTCAGAAAACGAGATACGGACCCAGAAAGTACGCCAATCACACATTTTTTTTTTTTTTGAGGTCACATTATTTGCTATTATTTATAACTATATTTACATGTCACTTATTTTTATTATTTCACACACTTATAATTATTACTGCACATGATTTTACTGTCATTTCTCAGTAGTGTATTTGATTTCATGTCACAATATATACTATTATTTGTACGATATTTACATGTCACTTATTTTTAGTACTTATAAATATAACTGTACATTATTTTACTGTCTTTTTCAGTAGTGTAGGAGTGTGTGGTACTCCTTGAAGCAAGAGTGAATGCACAGTCCCACATCACAATCCTTGCACTCGTATCTCGTGTCTTTTTTCTTGGTTTCAGCTCGTCTTGTGGTAGCCATACACACTTTACACCGTCTTTGCCGATTTACCCTTGTTTCGGTTGACTCGACAGGGATATGAAGTGCCCTTGAGCTAAACGTGTGGGCATCTCCTCATTTCTTTGGTGTCTCTCTGGGCGTCTCCGGTCCGAGTGTTCAAATAGCAACTCTCTGATGACCTCGAGGGTGTACCTGTTCAGCACCTCTTTCTTCCCTGTCACATGTTGAAATAGAGCATGGGAATTGTAGAGTGCCAGGTCTAGGAGGTGGAAAAACATTTTCTTATACCACTTCATGGTTTTCCGGGCGCATTTTCATTTTCCTATGAAATGCCCTGACTAGGATTACGCAGCGACCCATTGTCGGAGAATGGTTGGGGGTAGGGGGTTGTGTTTGTAGGGGCAAGAAGCCAGAAGGGTAAGGTACATTTGGTAGAAATATGAAAGCCATAGGTGCTGTAGTTTCGCTGCTAAGAATTTGTTTCGGCGAGTCCGTATATATACGGACCTGGCACTGGGCGTGACAAGACCCTAGTCCGTATATATACGGACCTGGCACTCAGCGGGTTAATGACTAACCTGTGCTCTGATATTCGAGTATTTTGATGTCAGTGCAAGGGGACCGGTATTACCAAAACTTAATCATAGCTATGACAGAAATATATCATTACTCTTGAATATCATAAATTTTTAGCATACGCCATTTATCATAAGTTTGGAATCTAGCACAATTTTTTATCATAGGCATCTGCTAAATATAGCGTCATTGTTTCTTTAAAATGGTTATATAATCAGTAAATTCATCCTTTGGCCACGTTTTATGGATTGATACTTCTTCCCTTATGTTTATAACATGTTTAGGGCAGTGACACAGAGAGTAATGTAGTAATTCATTCCCGAAAATAAGGCATATAGATGTACCGTTGAGCAGTATCTGTGTAAACACGGGACAGAGTTGCCAGATGGCGATGTTTTCGATCTAAAAGGTGTTTGTACAAAGTTGGTGAGGAACAATATGCCCTCACACGGTCTACTCGGTATTTCGTAATCAGCTGTGCATCACTCAGCTCACTTAACACATCCCTATGTGGGCGAATATTCCTTCACTGAAGCTGTTATTGTGTCTCGGCCCTGTTGACAGCTGGAGAGTTTATCATAGTCGCGCTAGGTAGAACTCGGTGAACCCACTCTAACCCGGTTCCCACCTTCCCGCTTGTACGGCCGCCATACAACAACAAAGACGTCACAATGACGTCACAACAAAGTCTACCGCACCGCCGTACCGTTGTACGGCCGCCGTACAAAGTTAAATTCAAGTCATCTCTCCCGCTCGGCGGTGTCCGCTCGAGCGGAGTTGCCAACTGTGCCCAGTTACCACAAATACCACTCAAGCGGTGATGATGGTGACGTCATTGTTGAGCGGTGTTGTTGTAAGACGGCCGTACAAGCGGGCTGATGGGAACCGGCCTTATAAAACCCGGTTCCCACCTTCCCGCTTGTACGGCCGCCATACAACAACAATGACGTCACCATCACCGCTTGAGTGGTATTTGTGGTAACTGGGCACAGTTGGCAACTCCGCTCGAGCGGACACCGCCGAGCGGGAGAGATGACTTGAATTTAACTTTGTACGGCGGCCGTACAGCTGTACGGCGGTGCGGTAGACTTTGTTGTGACGTCATTGTGCCGTCTTTGTTGTTGTACGGCGGCCGTACAAGCGGGAAGGTGGGAACCGGGCTTTAAGCCCGGTTCCCACCTTCCCGCTTGTACGGCCGCCATACAACAACAATGACGTCACCATCATCACCGCTTGAGTGCGGTTCCCATCAGCCCGCTTGTACGGCCGTCTTACAACAACACCGCTCAACAATGACGTCACCATCATCACCGCTTGAGTGGTATTTGTGGTAACTGGGCACAGTTGGCAACTCCGCTCGAGCGGACACCGCCGAGCGGGAGAGATGACTTGAATTTAACTTTGTACGGCGGCCGTACGGCGGTGCGGTAGACTTTGTTGTGACGTCACTGTGACGTCTTTGTTGTTGTATGGCGGCCGTACAAGCGGGAAGGTGGGAACCGGGCTTAACTTTGTACGGCGGCCGTACGTACCTCGGTACGGCGGTGCGGTAGACTTTGTTGTGACGTCATTGTGACGTCTTTGTTGTTGTACGTAGCGACACAAGCGGGAAAGTGGGAACCGGGCTTTAGGGCCGATTTCTCAGTCGTCCCCTTTCGTTGGGGTCCTTACCAACGAACGGCAATTTCCATCCCCAACAACAAAATCCGATTTCTTAGTCGTCTTTTGGGCCGCTGTTGGTTAGTATCGATACCATAGATTGGAACCTTTGGGGACGTCGGGTTTGGGCAGCCTAGTGCCTCCCCAACAATGCTTACTAATGCAATTATTTATCAAATACCACTGATTCCTACTTCCATAGGGTTATATTTTCTTCTGAAAAAGATGTAAACAATTATCAGACAACGCATCAACACGTTAGAGGGTTATAATGAAAGAAAAAGAAGAGTTTTAAAAGAACTTGGATGGCCGCGGTGAATGCACGTCACCACCTGTCAAGCAGACAATATATTTTTCACGGCCATCTGCCTTAATAAATTATTTTATCTGTCACCCTATATTCTTATATACTTCAGTAATATTGTAGGTATACGTATATGCGCAAGATATACAAAAGTATATGTGAACTTGTTATTATAAATAAAAGTAATAACTATAAATAAAAACTCAAATTATATATAATTTAATATAATATAATTTATATATAATCAAATATAACAAAATTTAATTTATAAATTAAAGTAGAATATTATAAATAATCGTTGTTATTATTTATATGTGTGTAAATAGTAATTATTTACTGACATTGGATGGAATATTTACATTTTCCGCCACTCAGGCATACCAACAGTACCGAATCTGCCGTCTTTGATTCGTTGGTATCCTTACCATGTTGGGGAGCTCCTGGTTCACGAAAACAGCGACTAAGAAATCGGATCTCTTTGTTAGTAAAGACTGTTACCAGGTTGGTAAGGCTTTTGGTTAGGGAGCTTACCAAAGGACTAAGAAATCGGCCCTTAGCCTCCCGTGCGGTTTGTGATAGTCCCCCCACAATTTATGATATCCGCCAGCCAGTTATGACTGAAATGGGCCATTTTGTCCAGCTATGATAAACGTTCTTAACTATGATCGCTTTGGTAATACTGGTCCAGGTGAAGCGTTGCGGGATGTTTGGACAGTCCTGGGGGGAGATGCTGAGAAGTGCCATAGAGGTAAGGCGAAAAGAGCGCCTTACCCGTCTTCAGGCGCTTTTGTAACGGCCCGGCTAAGGCACCGACTAAAGCCCATGTACAGTCGAAAGTTCAGGCGCTTTTGCACTGCCTTACACCTCCAAAGCCTATGGCGTGGGCGTGGTCCAAGAATCCTACTAGCCAATCACGTTGCCTATCTGAGCGCTGCTTAGGCAGCTTCGACCAATCACAAGGCTTGAACACGTCTCTGCTGAAGCAAGGAATGTTATCCCTCCCTCCCTAACCAAGCACTTATGGCAAGGACACACCGCTCTCCCCCGCCAAAAGCTGTTTCATCACAAGTTTGACGTTCAACGCAGGTTTTGACCACTTATATATTTTTGCATTAGGACGTGCCATACACCATGATAATCGTTAAGGTGTTCCGATTCCGGGACAGTGAGTGAAAATTCAATGCAAGCAACATTCCAGGAATAAGGAGAAGATGAATAAAAAAAGGTGAAAAAAAAGTTTATACACGATTTCATTTTGCTCTCATTATCTTATTATAGGTATAGTTTACTGCAAGTTTTATGCATTCATGATATGCACTAATGTCTCGTGAAGATGATGGTATGTTCAGCTGTCCTAAATATCATCTGGTAGTATGATAATACCGTGTAATAGTACAACATTTTAGTGCGGGCGGAGCACCTGCCGCCCGCCGCCCGCCGCCCGCCCCTAACCAACACACAACACAACATTTCTTATCACCAGCATATAACACCCTATAATGCCGCATTAGTCTTGCACGATCAATTCATACACACCTTGCAACACTATTAATACGTAAACACCAATTGTTACGTTGTAGGAACTGAAACAAGGCTGTATTTGCTTTATAAACAGAAGATGAATGTCTGTCAAAGGCCCACAGCAGCTCACTAAGTCAGGGTCTGACCATGCCTTAGTTTTCAGCGCCTTTAGCGGTGCCACTAAGGCAGCAATCTCGACTGAGCATTGCGGTGGGAGGGCGTTTCGCCTTACCACAGGCGCCCTAGTGGATAGGGCGCCCTAGCTCACTCTCAGCATCTGGCCCCTGGGCCAGAAGCCACAAAACACTTAAAGACCTTTTTTTGGTCGTTAGTCCAACGACGGAACCCACAGCGCGGAAAATTCGTCGATTTCGTCGTTAACGTGCACACTGGCCAACGACTGCTCAAGACCGGTATTAGCAGAGGTCGGAAGTCTCCAGACATGTTCATTATTGCTTGGTATGCTATGAAATATCTTTTTTATAGGTGAATGTAGACATATGATTGCATTTGGATGGATATTATTCATATATATGAGTAAAGAGATGAAATACAAGCAAGGGACTCATCTACGTCTGGCAGCGCGGCCTTCGGCAGCAGCAGCAGCAGCAGCATGAAGCCCGTGAGGTGGATATCAACACCAACTTCACGAAGGGAGATAGATGTCTTTGGTAATATTTAGTAGGGGAGCGAGAACTCCTTGAGGAATCCTATGATCCCTGGTGCTATCACAGGCGTGGGAGCTGACTGTCTTCTTCAGGAAGGCACAGGTGAGGCGGAAAACTGCGGGTTTTTACTCAAAAGTTTTGAGTGGCGGCGCCGATGGAGCCGCCAGCTCCTCCGCCACTGTAGGTTTGGGCAGGATTAAACGTCTTATTACTCGTTATTATACAACTTAGTGATTATGGTGAGATGTTATATATACTTGTCACTATCTAAATCAATGTAGCACCGTGTGTCACCTTAAATAAGGGTGATTTAAAGATGTTATGATGAGGTGACTGATGGCGAGGCAGAGTGACGGAGAGGCCTTGCCGCGGGCCTCCCCATATCACAAATATTCACTATTTCAACCCACACACACATGCACCTTCTACCACCAAAACACTAGCAACACAGGCTCCTTACTTATACATCTTACTTTCTGATACATTAAAACTCCTTAAAACGCAAGCATTCCGAATAAAACGAGAATTAGTTTGAGATGACGGGGACAAGGCGGGGAGAGGCAGTCTGGCATGCCATTCTTCCCCGGAAATATAATAATAAGCAAGATATGTCAAATGTGTATGGGTAGACTAGATGAAACTGTAGATCACCTGGTATTAATGTGTCCAAGGTATGATGAGGAAAGAGAGCGGCTTATAGCAATAGTGGCACGGGAGGTAGGCGGGGATCAGTGGGATAGAGTGGCAGAGGGGAACATAGATGGGATAATGGAATTTCTTTTAGGTTTGAGTAGGGTACAGGATACAAATAGAAGAATCATCGAAGGGGTTAAAGTATTTTTAGAAAAGGCTTGGGAAAAAAGAGCAGAGAGTTAGGGCCTCATACAAGCCCTGAGGGAGCCAGCCGGAAATTAGGCTTTGAACCGGGTGAAAACCGCGGTTTAGCTCCTCACCTGAAAGAAGAAGAAGATATGTCTCGCTGACTTGTGATTGGTCGAGAAGTTTTAAAAACTGTTTATCATTGGCTGGTGGCTGATGACGCGCTTGATGACGTCATTACTCGCCTTAGCCAGTCAGCGCCTTCCGACACGTTAACGACCGAAAAGGGAGGCTTTGTAGCTTTCGTCGTTAGGAAACGAAGTTCGGAGAGATCGTCGTTGCTGATTGTTGCAGGCAGGGCAGAGAGATGTGGAGACAGAGGATGGAGGGTAAGAGTTCTCTGACTTGGTACAAGGGGAAGACCACACCAAAGTGTGAGGTCTTTTATGATGGTAGCTTGGGGAGTAGTTTAATATTTAAAGCAAGGACTAAATCTCTGGAGGTCAATAGTAGAACATATAGATGGGCAAACGAAGGAAGCAAGATATGTCAAATGTGTATGGGTAGACTAGATGAAACTGTAGATCACCTGGTATTAATGTGTCCAAGGTATGATGAGGAAAGAGAGCGGCTTATAGCAATAGTGGCACGGGAGGTAGGCGTGGATCAGTGGGATAGAGTGGCAGAGGGGAACATAGATGGGATAATGGAATTTCTTTTAGGTTTGAGTAGGGTACAGGACACCAATAGAAGAATCATCGAAGGGGTTAAAGTATTTTTAGAAAAGGCTTGGGAAAAAAGAGCAGAGAGTTAGGGCCTCATACAAGCCCTGAGGGAGCCAGCCGGAAATTAGGCTTTGAACCGGGTGAAAACCGCGGTTTAGCTCCTCACCTGAAAGAAGAAGAAGCTGGCCCAACTACCTTTGTTGACAAAACTTCCTGCCCTGAAGTAGCCCTCAGTTCTTGTCAACGGTCGGACTAAACACCGCAAACCACCAGCAAACCACTGAAACTCCCTCACATTGCATGCAAATCAATAGCAAAACATTAATATCTTTCAGCAAACTAACCACAAACCTCCAAAAACTATCACAAACCACCAAAAACTACCACAAACCACTGAAACTCCCTCATAATACATGCAAATCAATAGCTAAACACATCTTTCAGTCAACTATCCACAAACCGCCAAAAACTACCACAAACCACTGAAACTCCCTCATAATACATGCAAATCAATAGCTAAACACATCTTTCAGCAAACTAATCACAAACCTCCAAAAGGTTAGGTTAGTTTAGTTTGTGATAGTTTTTGGAGGTTTGTGGTTAGTTTGCTGAAAGATATTAATGTTTTGCTATTGATTTGCATGCAATGTGAGGGAGTTTCAGTGGTTTGTGGGTGGTTTGCTGGTGGTTTGCGGTGTTTAGTCCGACCCCTTGGCAAGGCAGAGTCTGGTCTCGTCACGATGTACAATGGCATGGAGTTCATGAAGTGAATATGTATTTCTTGTAGAATATCTGCATTGTCTCCACCACGAAATACCACAAAAGTGACCCTGTGACCGCGTTCTCATTCCTTCACCGTTATCGTGGCGGGACAGCAAACACGATAACGAGTACCTGATAGTAATGTTGACAAAATTCTTTGGCGTTGATAAGTATAATCACGTATAAATCTGGTTGACATAGTGTTGTAAGTCATGATGCTTGCAGATAGTAGGTCCATTTAGATATACGATTGGAGGATGGGGCCCCAAAATCTCATTCTGCTTAGGGCCCCAAAATCTCATTCTGAATAGGATCCCATAATGGCTTAGGCGGCCCTGTTTACATGCATAGTAATCATACGCCAACGTGTGTATGTTTATGTCATGATGTACTACCTATGTTAGTGAGTGGAGGGTAAGGGAGAGGTGATGCCAGGTCAAGGGTCACACGTATTAAGAATATCTTTGGTCCCGATGCTACTGGCCCTGCAGAGGTTGACTGCAGTGTGTTTGTTGCAGGAGTGAAGATGTCAGCACGATGAGCCACAGCCTGGAGGGCCGCGCCGTGGCTGTGGTCATCAGTGACATCACCACGCCGGCCATCTCAGTCACCAGGCACAAGACTCACCAAACACAGTAAGGGCAAACACTAGCTACTGCAGAAATATTTGTGATTGTATAATGAATAGATATGGACAGTGATTGATAGATATAGATTATTGGATAGTATTCATTCAAGTGCTGTGAAGTGTGGGGCAGGTGTATCCAGCTTCTTTCCTGTGAATACAGGAGTGAGGCAAGGGTGCGTCCTTGCCCCATCACTTTTCAACGCTTGTATGGACTGGGTATTGGACAAGGTTGTAGATCAAAGTGATTGTGGAGCATCCGTCGGCAACACCAAGATCACTGATCTTGTTTTTGCCGATGATGCAGTAATCTTTGCTGAGTCGCTGGAGGTCCTGGTGATGGCTCTCGAGGCGCTGCACGAGGAGGCAAAGCCTTTGGGACTTGAGGTCTCCTGGCTCAAGACCAAGGTCCAGGTATTTGGAGACTTACTAGATGAAGCAGTACAGTCTGTTCATGCGTGTGGCGAGGACATTGAGATCTTGGAAAGTTTTACATACCTTGGTAGCGCAGTCCATAATGACGGCGGGTCACGTCAAGAAGTCTTACGACGGATTGGCATAGCCCACGGTGTTATGGACTCGCTCAGCGGGAGTATTTGGCGTTGTCGGTACCTGTGCAGGAGGACAAAGATCCGGATCTTCAAGTCGCTTGTGATCCCTGTCTTACTCTATGGTTGTGAGACATGGACACTAAATAGTGACTTGAAGAGACGAATCAATGCCTTTGGTAATAAGTGTCTTCGCAGAATCATGGGGTATCGCTGGGATGATTACGTGTCAAATCAGCGATTGCACCGTGAGACTGAATCGAGGCCTATTACCTGCATAGTCCGTCAGCGCCAACTTCGGCTATATGGGCATGTGGCACGCTACCCTGAAACCGATCCTTCCCATCGGGTTGTATTTGTAAGAGACAATCCGGCATGGAGGAGGCCAAGGGGGCGCCCACGGGGCTCGTGGCTGGGGCAAGTTGATGTTTCTTGTCGAGAGCTGCTTGGTATGGGAAAGGAGCCTGCATGGGAACTCGCGCGTGGTGACCCCCGGGAGTGGCGTCGTAGGGTGGGCGAGGCGACGCGCCCCCCGGCGTATGCCCCCAATGATTGATTGATTGATTCATTCAAGACATGGTATTGCCTTTAAATGGTGACACAAATCCATTATCATTGTTAACACAAGTCAAAATCAGTTAAGGTTTTGATGAATGAATGAAATTAGTCAGGCAATTCATTACATGTGTTTTTCTCTTTAGATCTGGGGAGGGATGGGAAGTGAGCGACAGTCCAGCAGAAGCCTCGCCCCTCCAGTCCAGTGCACACCGGGAAGCACACTCTGAGGACTGCCCTCAGCACCCAGGCCCCGCCACCACCACCCCCACCACCGCCACCTACCTCAAGGAAGATGTCCAGGATGAAGAGAAGGTGAGGCAGTCTCTTCAGTACTGTCATGGCATTGCAGGACATACCATCATGTGCTTTGGAATGTATGACTACCTGTATCTCATGTACCGTAAACCTGCAAGAGGGAGGCAGCACCATTTTGAAGGTTATGAAGTCATCTCATTGTCCTGCAGGAGACTTTCCACTCCAGGCGGGTCCTCATCTCCCTCCTGGCGGGAGCCATGGCCGGGGCCGTGGCCAAAACCACCATAGCTCCCCTCGACAGGACCAAAATAAACTTTCAGGTGGGTGAGGCTTAATCATAGAACATAAGAACATTAGAAAATAAGGAAACTACAAGAGGAATGTATCATAGGACTGCATTTGTGATAGGAGCTTGGCTAGACAAAATAAGCTTCAGTGTAGTTAAAAGCTCAATATAAAAGTACAGAATTTCTTCATTAATAATTATATAGCCAGAACAATGGTATGTAGGGATGATGAGTACAGACTCATATACTTATACTACTTGTTTGTCCTCGAAGTCAGCTTATTACTGATCTTTTTTTTATTGGTCTGTATAGCCGTGTTTATCCACATTTCAGTCTCTTTATTTTTATCTATTTAATCACCTGATCAGCAATCCATATGATGTGAATTATCCAGACTACCTTTCTGGCTCCGTGCATTTCCAGGCCACCAAACAGAAGTTCTCAGCCCGTCGTGCCTTCATCTTTGTGAGGGAATGTTACATGAAGGAGGGAGTGGTCAGCTTGTGGCGCGGCAACTCTGCCACCATGGCCCGCATTGTGCCCTATGCAGCTATCCAGTTTGCCTCTCATGAACATTACAAAAAGATATTGAGAGTGGATGGACCAGAGAATGAGTAAGTGTGTATGTGTGTGTTGACAGGACTGATGTTTATGCTGTTATGCAGGCCTGATTTGTTCTCTTCTGTTTTAATGGTTTGCTTCTCTTCTTTTCCTTTCCCTTTGTCTTCCTCATATTATTTAGCAGCTTCACCTGATGGAAAATAAGAGAACATTTTCATACATTATGCCTCTTTTCCCTCAGATCAGGAAAAAAATGCAAATAATATTACCATGTAATGTTACACTCAATCTTGTTCTCCTAACCCACAGGAACAAGCCGTGGTTGAGGTTTGTGGCGGGCTCCATGGCCGGCGTCACCTCCCAGTCCCTCACCTACCCCCTGGACATGGCCCGGGCACGCATGGCTGTCACGCACAGGGACACCTACGCCTCCCTCAAGCAGGTACTGAGATGAATCCTACCTACTTATTCAGATCACTTGGTATTCCCAAAGATATTGCATAAAGATAGAACAGTGTGTGACTCTGCTGTCCCTTAGGTCTACTGCATAAAGATAGAACAGTTTGTGACTGTCGTATCCTGTAGGTCTTTACCAAGATCCTGAAGAACGAGGGTCCCCTCTCCCTGTACCGAGGCCTCACGCCCACCCTGCTGGGGGTCATCCCCTACGCAGGCACCAGCTTCGGCATCTACGAGACCCTCAAAAAGTACCATGCAGGTGAGTGCCAACAAATATGAGGGTCGACATGAGTAATTAGACTGTCTTAATGAAATCACTGATAGTATTCATATACCATTAACTTGCAAGGCTTATGAGAAAAATAATGTTTTGTTAAAATATGTACTACTACTCATGATAAGTTTTTCTGTGTGTATATTTTTTTTCTGTATTTGTTGTCACCGAAATATCACCTTTGCGGCAGATTACCATCATAGGGACAAACCGAACCCCTTGGAGAGGATGATGTTTGGGGCCGTGGCGGGGTTGCTGGGCCAGTCCTCCTCCTACCCGCTGGACATTGTGAGGAGACGCATGCAGACCGCCACCGTCACGGGTAACGGCAACCACTACAAGACCATCACGGGCACCCTCCTCAAGGTGTACAGGTAGGTGGCCTAGGCTTGTGTTGACCTGTGATGCAGTCCTCTATAGAGACTGCTTATAGTTTAGATGCATGCTGTAGTGTAATTTGGTAAAAGTTAGATAAGATAGTAAGTAGTTACATCCATGAAATGCCTTGTATCATACTGTAATATCAGAGATGTAAAATGAAAGAATAAACTTGACATGACTTGATTCTCCCCTCTGTATAGTCGTATCCACCTCGACAATGAAATGATCTTGACTTGGAATGCCCCAGAGACACCTCCCTTCTTAAGCACACCCGTCCTAGTCCCTTGCCTTACACACACACAAACACACACACTCCCTCCCCCAGAAGCCCCTAACCCTTATATTTGTGGTCCAGGGAGGAGGGGGTGCGCCATGGGCTTTACAAGGGGCTCTCCATGAACTGGATGAAGGGCCCCATCGCTGTGGGTATCAGCTTCACCACCTTTGACACGCTCAAGATCTCCCTGGAACAGGTTATACTGCCGAGATAGCAGACATCCAGGTGCAATATATCATGCATGTGCAGAGAGGATCATTTGCATTAGTCCTAGAAGTGCATTTGCTTCATTGTTACTTGAAATAATATATTAGAGATTTCTATGAGGAATAGATAGTGGTGTAGATTGTATATATGTGAAGTATATACCAGATTTTATGATAAACAAGGCACAGTGAGTGTGAAGCTGTGTGTATTGAATGGGACGTGTGTTTGTTCAGCGTCTGGTGGAGCGTGCAAGAGAGCAGATATAAGCAAGTCTTCATGGCTTAGATGATTGAGGGAAGGAACAACAGACAGTCATCTGTAGGATAGTAAAACAGTCCAGGGAAATTACAAATGGTCGTCAGTTGCTTCCATTGTGATTTATGTTTTGCTTTGAAAAGACAGGTTAACACTGCCTTATTGTTGGGTTTTAGTGGGAAATCAAGTGTTGTCTTGCCAGCTCCTGTCTGCTAGTCTGGTCAGAAACACAGCGACGCTTGCCTCTTCCCTCATCACAGAGTGGATTGTACACTCATGGATCACCAGTACAAGGGAACACACAGTTCCACTTGGCTTCCAGATCACAAACACACTACACAGACGCCAAAAGTCACATTTCACCTTCAATCCTGAGCGTTAAGCCGTTTCGTTGCCCAAGCTAGTCTCCATCTCTCTTCATTACACTGTAGGTTCTCTCAGTCCATCCAACACTTGTTTTCGAGGGAAATATTGATGTATATTTTTACTATAAAGGAGGTTTGGATTAAGTGCATTTTCATGCCTTATACAACAGTCATGTACAGTCCTATCCGTAGCTTCCACCGCCTCACGCACAATAGTTTTTATGGTACATCCAGCATTTCTGCCTTCTATAAAAGTGTGTGAAGTCAGACGAAAAAGTAAAGATGACCTTGCACGATATTGGCAAGAGAGGAGTCGGGGAGGGTTTCAGTTCTCCTGTTTGACGACTGCAATCTATCCCTGTCTATTCCTCCTTGCAAACAGAGGTTCATAGGGTCAGTTAGGTCCAGTTACATTCCAAAAATTGGCACAGTATAACTCTATCTGATCCTGACTACTTGCTCCCCTATGAGAGATACACCTACAGTGCTCATCGCCTTATCAAAATAATAATGGTGGGAATTACAATTCTGTTGATAGCAGCCACCAACATCATTAGCTTGCTGTGGATGTTTTCGGTACATCAGAATGGCAGGTGCTATCAGATATCAGTTATATTAATTTTTGGAATATATCTACATACCATTTGTTTTGTAGTGTAAGCTCCATGCATAGTGGTAGCTACTATTAATGTCTATCCTTAGAAGTGCAATAATGTTTGTATCAAGGTACGTATTGCCACCTAAGAATATGTGAATAATACCAAAATGGTGGATGTGCTATGAGGTATGTTCCTATTACTGTATGGAAAGTATACAGGACAAGTCAGCCTATCCATGAAAGAGTGTAGAGGCAGTGTTGTCCTGAGGTGTGTGCAGCTGTCCAGCACCGAGGCACTGGCTGGTGGTGTGTGCAGCTGTCCGGCACCGAGGCACTGGCTGGTGGTGTGTGCAGCTGTCCGGCACCGAGGCACTGGCTGGTGGTGTGTGCAGCTGTCCGGCACCGAGGCACTGGCTGGTGGTGTGTGCAGCTGTCCGGCACCGAGGCTCTGAGGGTGGTGGTGTCGCCACTGCCTGCTGCACTGCTGCCTTACCAGGATCTACAGCTTTGAGACTTGTAGCTTAGTAATGTGATGACATATATAGCCTTGACATTGTATCAACCACATGTTGGTTTTAGATGTATATTATGGTTTTATTTTATATAAATCTATATGTTTCCTTCATTACTAATGTAATATTGATTACCAGCAGAAATGAGAAGGTTGTGAAAACCAAGAATTCAGGAAATAATGGAGCTCCTCGTGAAAGAGGTGGTAAATGCTTCCATCAATATATAGATGTATGTCGCATACATACACATAAATATTTATATGACCATCATTTGTGTTTGGTCTGACTTTACCATTTTTGTTGTGTACAGTATAGCTATTCAGAAATTGTGAATAAATTGATAGAAATGTTATTCACATTTCTAGCCCCTCTGGAATGTAACATTGAAAATGGTCACTAAAACTTTACAACGCTTACTTGAAGATGTGGTGCCAGTGAGCCAACATGATATAACAAGAAGCAGGAAACAAGCAAATACAAAACATTGAAAGCATTCTAAGATATCTCTTGAAGATACA
This sequence comes from Chionoecetes opilio, assembly GCA_016584305.1. Classification (NCBI taxonomy): domain Eukaryota; kingdom Metazoa; phylum Arthropoda; class Malacostraca; order Decapoda; family Majidae; genus Chionoecetes; species Chionoecetes opilio. The sequence continues at coordinate 95,532 of JACEEZ010005649.1, read as the reverse complement.
GCGTTCTGACATATGTAGTCGTCTTAAGTTTGATGCATCCCTGAAATCTGAGGAATGAGGTACAGTTATGTAATCTTTATGTCAACACATTAGGCTCTGGTTCCCTCCTTCAATCGGGGTCCTCAAGGCTTCCTGGGATAGGGGTGGAACAGGTGGAGGGCAGTGTGAAGGGTGAGGGAGAGCGTGACTCAGGGTGGCCGGCAGCTGGAGTCTTGGGGGGAGCCAGGGTGTTGGAGGTTAGGGGTGAAGAAGGGAAGGCAGGGGCAGGTACTGAGAGGCCTTGTTCAGCATCCTCTCGAATTATGGTGGGTTGCTTTTTTTTGTTTTTCTTTGTTGGTTTGTGTTTACCGTTGTCTGCTTTGTTCTTATTTTGACCATCATTGTCAGACTTAGAGAGGCCAACCTCCTTAGCCAGCCAGCGACACTTGTCAATCAGTTGTTCTTGCATTAGATTGATGCAGGTGGACAGCAGTGCCATGCCTGGTAGGGAATGCACAAATGCACTGTATGAAATATTTGCAGTCTTGCTTTATGAATAGACAAAAAATGTAGATTTTGTCGGTAATCACACCCGTGTTATACCTCATGGTCAAGACTACTCACCCAGGAGTATGTAAAGGATGCAGATGAACATTTTGAGGGTGCCATTGCCGTCATCATCGCTGACCAGTATAGCGTTGCCGGGCACCATGTCTCCGTAGCCCACCGTGGAGAGTGTGATGAAGGTGAAGTAGCTGGAGGAGGACAGGTCCCAGCCCTCCCAGTAGCTGAACAGCACTGCGCCCACCATGATGTACAGCTCCAGCAGCGTCAGGTTGATCACAATGGGGACATACAACTGGAAGGCAGGGAACAGTTCTCACTCAGGATGTTTTGAGCAATGGTGCATGTAAGTGACAAAACAAAGCATTGATCTTTCCAGCCCTTCAATCTTTTTTTCCATTGCATCTATGTGTAAAATAATGTTATGTTGAGAGATGTAAACCTGTGGGTATATGTCTATGTATATAAGAACCAGTTCACCCTTTGTGTGTAACTCACAGACACAGTGGGCATATATTCTTCATTGCCAACTTCATCATCCACAAGAAGTTTGCGCTGTTTCTTGCTGGTGTTTGGCGGCAGCTCCTCTTCATTCCTCCTGGAGCGACACCAACGGCAGCAAAACCGACTGCAAGAGTGTTACATGAAGCAATGAAGCAACCAGCTTGACCCAAGTTTATGTAACCACCAATAATGGAAGGAAGCAAAAATGACCACTGCCAAAGATATCTATACATTCATCTGTTTTCTTGGAGCAGCAAGGAAAAACTTCCTTTAAAGTTATAACACAGGAAAAGATCATGCACAGAAGAGATACAAAAGTGTGTGAGTGTATCGCCAGCCAACCTGTACGTGTAGATGAAGGTGTTTGCGATGGAGTTCCCAAGGTTGCCCAAGAAGATGAGGAGGAGTGGACAACCCACTAGGGAGTAAAAGATGCAGAAAACCTTGCCCTCATCAGTGACGGGATAGATGTGGCCATAACCTGCACAGAGAGAAGACCACAAAGATTTATGGACTTTACCCATTAAATTACTTTCATATAATTAATTTCATGATATTTGAAAAGGTACATTATTTGATCAATAATTTCACTGCCAGGATTTTGCTATACTATGTGGTGTGCATAGCCATAATGCTTTCCTTATGAAAAGAGTTTTACTCATCATGCTTTTGTTGCCTCAAATTTGAGTTTGTGGTAGGACAGCATTTTGTTGTAACCTTTGTAAACTTTCTGTACTCAGCCCATAACTTTAAAGTCTAAAATAATAATGAGTACAATGGAGATATTCTAAGTGTAATTATGTCAACAACAGCAATGCATTTCTAGCAGTAACAGTAGTAGTAGTAGAAGTAGTAGTAGTTGTAACAGTAGTACAGTAGTAGTAGTAGTAGTAGTCAGAACGTCAGCAACAGGGGCGTATTTAGGATCTTGAAACATTTGGGGCTTGGCCCAGTCAAGAGATCTTAACATTTTTACAGGATAATTTTCAATTTATTTATGAGTATAATGAATATAAGAATATAAAAAAATGCACTTCACAGAAAAGATGTGCGTCCCTGACCCTGGGAGAATGCCTCCCACACTGCCAGAAATAGTCAGTGATAAACTAGTGAGAGTGGTGACGAGTGAGGCGGACTCAGCAACTAAAAGAATGGTATAGTCATGTGTTTACCAATGGTGGACATGATAGTCATGGTGAGGAGGAGTGCCTTGGGGAAGGTCCACGAGTCCACCCAGCCATCCACCGTGCCGTCATACTTGAAGGTTGACACACTGTTGATGATGTACTGCTCCAGACTGTTCAAATCAGCCGTAACCTGTGAGAGAGAGAGAAAGTTCAACCTACCGTACCATTGCATGTAGTTATGTGTAAGGAAAAGATCAGCCTGCCAGTGAAGTAGAGTCAATATAATATTTATGATGATGATTTGTGCCCCATATTCCTAAAGTTCATATGTAGTTTCTCTTGATTAATGTTCAAGTATTTACTTCATAAATTTTTCATTCACATAAGTTTGGGCTGATTATTCTTCTCACTTTGTTGATATGCTCTCCTTGGCCACATTCCTCCCACTATCATAATTCCTCTTTTCCCATCCTTCCTTGCCCTGTACACACACTCTCTCTCTCTCTCTCTCTCTCTCTCTCTCTCCAACAATTACATATCTTCATTTGATGTAACCATCCTGCTGTAACATCCCGTTCCTCTCCCCTTCCCTCACCGTTTCACTCTTTCTCTAACCCCTCCTTTTTTTATGCTTTGCCATAGTGCCATATGACCTCTAATGTCTGGCATATTTCCCCTTTTTGGGCATTACAATCTCTCTCTCTCTCTCTCTCTCTCTCTCTCTCTCTCTCTCTCTCTCTCTCTCTCTCTTTCGCAACCCTTTATGCATCTTTTACTCGTACCACTTCTTAACCATTTCTTCATCCACCATTATTTATCCAGCTCCCTCTAGCTCTCTCTCTCTCTCTCTAACAGGAACTACCGCGTGTAGGTCTCGCAGCCTCTTGCAGCTTCCTTATTTTCTTGTATCTCCCACACCCCTTCCCTGGCGACTCACATGTTCGGTGTAGTCCTCGTCAGACCACTCCTCCTTGTCTTGGTAGTGCCAGAACAGAAGGCCGACGTATTGCTCGGTCTGCTTCACCTCCATCGCTTGTTCCTTCTTCCTCGTAAACATTTGCAGCTCATGGGGCCTCTCGATTGCTATGAATGCGTACGCTCCTGTAAAGTATGTCATTTTTTATTCAACAGCCAATCTTCTAGCACAAGTCTCACACACACACAACCTAACCAAGAAGCTCACATGACTACTTTCCACTCAAGACTCACAAGAACCTTTATATTACAACACGAAGACGAACATAACACGTCCTCACCGCACAATATAACCAAGAAGCTCACCTGACAACTTTCCACTCAGACTCACAAGAACCGTTATATTACACACGAAGACGACATACACGTCTCACCGCACAATATAACCAGAGCTCCCTACACTCACCAGACTCACAAGACCCTATATTCAACCAACACAACAGAACACGTCTCACCCTACGTACAGCCACCAGTACAGACACGGCTAAAAGAACTACAGCAAATGGAACCCGTGGATTTCTCCCTCTTAGTGTAAAATCCAGTCTCTGCGTATTCATTATCCATACTGGGAGGAGAAATCGAAATGGTGGCGAGATTTAGGTTATATCTTCTTGTTCTTCTTGTGATCTTCGACGCTTATTATCGCTTCAACTTCCGTCTCCTTAGATAACAATCTTGTCAACTCTTCCCTTGACTATTTCACCTGGGATCTTATTCATTCCTTGTCTTCTTCTTCTTGTGACCTTTGACGCTATTTTAGTATCGCTTCATAAGTCATCTTCAACTTCGTCTCCTTAGATAACAATTAATCTTGTCAACTCTTCCCTTGACTATTTCACTTGGGATCTTATTAATTCCTTGTCTTCTTTATGTTCTTTTCTCCCAGCACTGTGTTAATGTCTGATCAACGAAGGGATTCAGTTGTTTCTCGAGTATCCCATTGCTTTTGTGGTGTTGCAGGGTGTTGTGTGAAGCAGCGGAGGTTAGTGTGTACAGTGCGGCGACTTATTTTAGTGTTATCGTAATTTCTGTCGCACTGATTCGAGGTGTGGGTTGTCAGGGGTTCGTTGTCACCACTCGGCGGGTATCCTAGCGCCCGTGACCTTGGCATCACAACACTCCACACACCTCAGACACCTGTGATTAAGTATATCGGTTGATTTATGGAGGAGGGAATCAATATGGGCCCATTATGGGGTATTCAAGTCTTTCTCTCTCTCTCTCTCTCTCTCTCTCTCTCATAGATATAGAAATGAAAACAACATGCAATATAAATGACAAGGAATGGTGGAGACCTGTGTTGGGAAATTATTTGTTCTTATCATCCATTTTTTCCTAGCTGTCTTTTTACATACATGTTTCTTTCTCGGTTGACACACACACACACACACACACATGTACAACACATACACACATGTACACACACACACACATGTACAAACACACACACACATGTACAAACACACACACACACACACACGCACGTGATGCTCTCCGGCACTGATTACTACGTTGTTGTTGCAAATGAGTTGGGAACCTGTTATCTCTTTATCTGCTCGATTGAAGATGAGAGTAAATCACTATTGTCACCAAGGCTAAAGGAGCTCTCTCTCTCGGCTTTGATTGTCACGATGAAAACTGCTGCGACGAGTCATGATGTATTACTCACCCACGGTCTTGATTACGTTCTGGGCTTGTGATCGTCAGCAATTGCCTTCGCGGATAAGGATTAATTTCTGAAGAATCCACTCGCGCCCATAGGTCACTCTGATGTATGTGATTTCCTTGCCGACATGACAGGATTCAAACATTACATCGCACAATGAATCGCCAAGCTATAACGCGCCTTTGTCAACCACGAACAAAGATCATAAGTGTAGGAAAAAAATAGTAAACAAAAGGAATTAAAAAGCAAGGCTAAGGGAATAGATCTCTTCCTTGGCCTTGGAAAAAAATATATATGGGTTGCGGGGGAGGACGCGGCAACAGTGTAGGGCGGGGAGGTGGCACCGCCGCTCACATGTAAACAATAACCATGTCCTCGGCGGCGGCAGACGACGCAGGGGATGCCGACGCCCTTAATAATGCCGATAATGCCCCGCCCTCGCACACCTGCAAGATTGTCATCGTCGGGGCGGGCATGGCGGGCCTGTCTGCCGCCAACCACCTCCTTAAGAACAATATTACCGACTTTGTGATGCTGGAGGGGCGGAACAGGGTCGGCGGCAGGATTATCGCCATAAACATCGGTAAGACAGTGTGGCAGACGTGACCCTGTTTGCCCTGCCTTGCCCTGCCCTGTAGTGTGGGATGCAGGCCATGTGGTCCTGTGTTGGGGTAAATAATGACTGGCTGATGGGCAGGCGCGACACCTTTTTTTTTTTTTTTTTTTTTCTTTTTATACCCACCCAATTTTTGTACAGAGTTTTAATTAGGCTATTAACATTACCACTTCTGGATTTGGTATTATTTTAGGTATAATTCTAGTGTTTGCCCATACTCCCCCTTTGACCCCAAACTAGCTTGGGGACCTGGGAGAATGCAGGATATATGGATCGGGTACAAAATATGCATCGCAACCACATACTTTTTGAGTTATGGAAGTTATAAAAATTCCCTAGATCTAGGGAAAATTAATTGGATTTCTTCTGAGTCCAGAGACGTGTGAACCTGACGATTCTCACAGAATGATGACCCAAGTGTCGAGAACACACCCAAGCCCCCGCTAGGAGGTTAGGGTAGGTTAGGTTATATTTGGTTAGGTTAGGTTAGGTTATATTTGGTTAGGTTAGATTAGATTTGGTTAGATTAGGTTAGGTTATCGGTGGGTCAAACCCCCCGCTAGGTTAGGTTAATTTTGGTTAGGCAAATTTCTCTAGATATAAGGAAATTACCCTAGATCTAGGGAATTTTACCCCCCCTAAATAACTCTTAAATTACGTGTTTCCGACGCATAATTTGTTCCCCACCCGAAAACCCGGCATTCCCACAGATCCCCAAACTTGTTTGGGGGAAGTGGGAGAATATGGGCAAACACTAGAATTTTACCTTATTTTACTCTAGGACCAGAATTCCCTACACAATTGGGTACATATTTTTTACACATACACAGTATGGCTTGTGGCCACCAGTTTTATGTTTTGAGAGTTATGCAGTCTAGTTTATGAACTGGATTATTGAAAATGCTGAGGGTATCCATGGATATTAGTTTTTGGTCAAAACTCACAATTTAATACTCTGTGGTTTCACAGATGGGCGTAGAATGGAGCTGGGCGCCAATTGGATCCACGGCATCCTTGGTAACCCCATCTATGAGTTGGCCTCAGCCAACGGCCTGGTGGACATCATTCAGGAGAACAACCCGCACAGCGTGGTGGCCACCCTGCCGGACGGAAAGCGTGTGCCCTTCCACATCCTGCAGGTGGGAAAGCAACGCAGGGCCATTGGAGGAATTATAGGTTATGATAAGATTGAGGACATACCATTTCTTGGGATGACTTAGTAAGTGTTCAAATGCATTTGAAATCAGGTAGTCGTCAAGTACAAACTGAGGGTTATTTTTAAACTCTATAAAACTCAGGCACTGAGGAATGTCTGCCAGATGAAGGAGCATCCATCTGATACATACTGAAATTTTCAGTTAATATATCTTGTGTAAATGCATTTTATGATTACATGTATGGAATTAATTTTCTATTGGATATTTTTCTCTAATGATCTTCATAACTGTTGCACATCTCAACACTGGAAGACATTAATGCTGATGATTCTCTGCAGGAGATCTATGATGCCTACTTCTGGTTCTTCCGGCGTTGTGAGGAATACTTCCTGTGCAAGTACCTGCCTCCTGATGGCGTGGACAGCGTGGGGGCACACCTGCGGCTGGAGATCTCCATCTACCTGGAGCAGTTTTCAGAGGCAGAACGACACATCAGAAACCTCATCTTCAACTACCTTCTCAACCGAGAAACTTGCATCAGTGGCTGCAACACAATGGATGACATTGACTTGATGGAGATAGGCAGCTACACCGAGCTGCCAGGCGGTAATATAGTGTTGCCTGGAGGCTACAGCAGCATCCTGGGGCCCCTCACCAAGAACATCCCAGATGCACAGCTGCTGAAGGGCCACGCTGCAACCTGCATCAGGTGGCGGGTTGGCCTGGAGGGCTGCAGCACCACTGACTCCGGCCTGGGTGAGGACCTGCCAGCCAGGCTTCCAGACAACAGGACAGACAACCACCTGCCGGACTGCCGCAGTGGCACCGCCTCTCTCTCCTCCTCCCCCTCCCGGAAAGGGCGCCCTAAGGTCGAAGTGATATGCAAGAATGGCAAGAAATTCTTAGCCAACCATGTCATCTGCACGGTGCCCCTCGGGGTGCTGAAGGAGAGTGGCAGGACCCTGTTTGATCCTCCGCTGCCAGACTACAAGATGGACTCCATTGAACGGCTCTGTTTTGGTGTGGTAAACAAAATCTACCTGGAGTACGAGCGGCCATTCCTGAACCCCGGCCTGTCGGAGGTGTTGTGTCTGTGGGAGCCAGTGGACCTTAAGGAGCCTGTGAGTGAGCGGTGGTTCAAGAAGATATACTCCTTCACTAAGGTGACGGATACATTAATGCTTGCCTGGATCTCCGGCGATGAGGCCAAGTACATGGAGACCTTGCCCTTTGACGTTGTCTCGGAGAAGTGCACGGAGATCCTGCGCAGGTTCCTCAATGATCCCTTCATACCCAAGCCCAAGCGATGCATCAAGTGAGTCACCACATCAACATGCAAGCATCCCTTCCATCACACTTGCAATGTATTCCTTCTTGCACATTCTGATGTCTCAAGGGGATGGGGTCTAATTCATTACTAGATTTACAAAGATGAAACTAAACAAGAATATTATTAGTCAGTAGATTAAAAAATCTTTAATATCTTGCTATGTACATCATATTTAAGTGTACGTATATTGATACTACATATTTTTTTATAGTGTACCTGTTGGTAGATACTCTGTATACAAAGTGTTGGTGTTGACCTGTTTGATATTTTCCGTGGTGCTTCTAACCCTTGGCTTCTGTGCAGCACAACCTGGTGGTCGCAGCCCTTCACCCGCGGCTCCTACACCGCCATCGGCCTCGGCGCCTCCCAGGTGGACATCACCAACATTTCCCACCCCCTGTACATGCAGCCCACCTGCAGCAAGGTAATGCCAGTTCAATGTTGATCATGTGTTGGCATAAATCAAGCTATAATTATATGACAATGAAAAAAGGCAAAGTAGGGTTTGTGTGAAGAGTAGAAATTTAAGTCCAATTTTTCCTCAGGCAATGTAATTTGTTAAGGCCTCTTCCATTTGTGCCCAAGTTGCATGAACCAGTTTTTTCAGTTCAGGGTTGGGTTCTGGGTTCAGGGTTGGGTTCGCGTGTCACAAATGGAACGCAAAAACCCCGTTTTTTGTTTACAAACATACTCAGCTGGCGAGGCAATTTAAGAGAGAGAGAGAGATACCGAGAGAGATAACGAGAGAGAGAGATAACAAGAGAGAGAGAGAGAGATAACGAGAGATAACGAGAGAGAGAGAGATAACGAGAGATATAACTCAGCTAGCTGCTATGTGAAGGGATCATATCAAGTTTAAGATCGCGGGAACGCATTGCTCCACCAGCCATGTATGCCTCTTTTATGCCGTCTGACATCCTCTCCGACTCGTGCATGCGGAAAACCCTTCACGATAAGAGAAATAGGGCCCAAGGCGACCATTGTTTGTTATGAACTGAAAACTCTATCCAAGCTACCCACCTCTCAATGTGAGTAGAGAAAGTTCACGGGTTTTGCTGCGTCACGACGCGCTTTGCCTCGGACCCAGGTTTTCGTGCGCAAATGGAACGCCTGAACTCTTGGGTTCCGTGAACTGGTTCTTGAAATGTCGCAAATGGAAGAGGCCTTTAGTTACTGATCAGTATGAAATTAATAACTTGGAATATTAATTAAATTTTGGTGTTCTTTTTGAGGGAATCAATGAGTGCCGGGTTATAACAGTCTTATGCCTGAGAGTATAATCTTGTGTGGACAATTGCTAGCCTTGCCCTTCTGTCCCGCAGCCTGCAGTCCTCTTTGCCGGAGAACACTGTCACCCCAGCTTTTATTCCACGGTGCACGGGGCCTACCTGTCGGGGCGCGAGGCTGCCCAGATGCTGTCTGTGCCCGATACCCCGCCGGAAGTGGTGCTGAACGTGGAGGGCACAGCGGACCTTTCTTCCTGGCTGGAGGGGATCAAGCTGAACTGAAAGATCGGCAGGGAGTCATAAGGCTTAGTGTGAAGGTTGGTAACGTTATTTCATGTCTATATAAGGAGGGCAGTGGTGTCGTTCAGTGAGAGGTCAGCCTTATAAAGAATGATCACTGAATGGTTAGCACTGCCTACTACTAAGGGCTTGTTCTTATTCCAGTCAAGTCCTTCGTCTTCGTACACCATTTAGCATTTTCATGTCAATTTGGTGTAGAGAATATTACCGACATATGAACATAAAGTATTTCTTAGCCATTCATAGGCACACCTGTACCTCGTCTAACGAACATGTTGCATTTCTGGAAAAATTGTGAGGCAAGCGAAAAGTGCGCTTGACAAATCCTATGTTCCCTTGATTTCTTCAAATTGATTTCTTCAAATTTAGTACCAATTTTGTAGGTAACTATGAAGAGGTTGCGTTAAGCGAGCTATAGGTGTATGTTTTGAAAATGTGATTTGTATAAAGAGTGTGTGGTCATCAAGGACGTATTGTAATTGTGTATATAAGCAAATTCTGCGCTGTAGATATATTAACTTTTGTACTGGTTTTATCATACTCTTATCTTTTATATTGATAAAAAGAAAAAATCAGGCCAGATGTGGATCATGCTGGCAAAAAATCACTGTGATGTATGAAATGAAAATTGATATGATTTTTTATTATTGCTCAATTAATCTAACAAAAGATATTTAGAGTAAATGAAGGTTCACGTTACGGCATTCATTTCACCTGACAGATTAGTGAAGTATTCAGAGAGTAGATTGGTTGTTCCCTTAAACTAATTAATTGGCTTGTGAAATGGCCTTGCTTCAATTTGATTTCCATCCGCTAAACTGGCCCCAGAAAGTCAACACACTAGGTCAAGGGAGGTCTTGGGTGATTCACGTCAAGCAATGAGTTTTGATTTGTAACTCGAGTACAATTATCAAAGTATTGAAATATGAAAACAAATGTTCCTTTATGTTGATTATTGCCATCATGATATTCTTGATATGCACTTTGGCAAAACATCGGTTAGTCACAGGGAATTTTATTCCGTTTAGTCATTTAGTCTTTCATTAATGATAGCATGGGAGTTGGCTAACAAGGGCATGGCAAATTGTTTATTACTAAAATACTTAAGCTCTTTTCCTCTAGTCTCTAATACAGGTATGAATGAGTGAAATTAGGTTACCAGTTGTATTAATGAGACTAGCCTAATGCTGCCTGCTGTGCTGCTTCACTGATGACCTCGTTCCCTTGCAACAACTGTAGTATGGTTTGATGTGCAACAGATCCATTTATGTAGATTTACCTTGAAATATTCATCAACTTAACTGTTTTTATACATCATCGTTCAACATATTTTGTAGAGTGAGCACAGGAAAGTTGTGTTACCCCAAGCAAGGGATCGATGCCATGCGTGAAGCAGTCACGGCGTGCACACCTGTGTCTTACCTGGACTCACTCACTGCATCCCCAACACCTCACTCAGTGAACCTTGCAGCGGTGTGATCCTCCTCTAGTCGGCCTCAGGAAATGCTACTATTCTTAACATGGACTGAAGCTTTCATGACAGCATTTCAACTTTACCTGTTTTAAATATGTTTGCAGTTCTTATGCCATATATATACCTTAAACTTTACTTTAATTTCATTATAGTCACTGCATTCCTATATATTTATTGAGTCAGAAGGTTGTAACTAGTTTGCAGGCTGTATGATACTTCACAGACTCCTCTTAGTATTGTGTTCTGGTCTCAACAGGTGACATGTGTACCATCACTTGGAAACACATTTTCAAGACATTGAAATGGGTTTCTGAGATACAGTAAACCCTCTCTAAATCGAACCCGTATAATTCAAACTTCGGATAATTCGACCTGTTTCAGGCCAGTTCGAATTTTTCAATAACTTTCCATAATTTGAGCAAGTTTGAATTATCCTTAGCCTTACTAGTGGGAGTCCGACATCTCCCATGCGGTGCGTGCCGCGGCTGCCTAGCGTGATCTGATATATGAAAATTACTGTATAAATACGATAGGCGGAGGAAGAAGGGAATTGGAGGAGGAAGGGGGGGAGGGGAAGGAGGGACGAGGAGGAGGAAGGAGGGGAGAGGGGGAGGAGAAGGAAGGAGGTGGGACAAGAAAGGGAGGAGAGGAAATGGGAGGAGGGAAAACTATTTTTTTTAAGCATCCTTCGCTTGGTATGCAATCCTTCAGAGTCCTACACGGGCCTCTTCGCTCCTTCACGCATCCTACAGGAGTCATGGGAGAGCATTAGAAGTCCCACAGAATTGCTATAGTATTCCTAGGTTTTTATAAGTACTACTCGACAATCGCATGGGTGGCTCAAACAGGGATTAATGATAATAATACTAATACTGATCGTTGTATTGAATTAATGATTAATCTAGCAATTCCTATCATATTTTTATCTCTTTTAGAAAGTTTGATCTAATTTGTGGTTTTTAAGGAATGTCTGGAAGTCTATCATGTCATTTTTAATTGGCTGAAATAGGGACTTTTAATCATTGTAACTGAAAACTGACTCCAGATACGTGTTCAGCAAGCCCAATAACTGCAAGGAACAAATTTCCAAGCAAATCTATTTAAAAAAAAAAATTGCAAATTTTGCGAGGGGTCCTCAATTTTTTTTTTAAATCACGTTTTTTTCAATAACTAAAAAACTATGGCAGGTACGTGCAACATGTATAGAGAAGTAAATCTGTGCTGTTTTGGCATGTTTGAGTGACTTATTACTGTGTGGAGGGGCTAGAGGTAACCATCGGATAATTCAGACTTTCGGCTAATTCGACCCAGGTCTCCTCCCAATTAGTTTGAATTAGAGAGGGTTTACTGTATCCAGTTTGTGCAATTCCCATAATGTAACAGAGAGTAATGGAAATATTGCCATAAGCTAAGGAGGTTCTGTGTAGCATATGAGTGTCCTTGTTTAAACATCATGACACATGATTTCGCCATTTATGAGCAGCTCTCTTGAAGTCAGTCATCCTGATATTTAGGATATATGTACCAGTGGCTCAAATCTGCAGTGACAGCTTGCACAACAATTCACAAGAATGACTACTGTAGTGGCTTTATAATATTTGTTTATTATAGGTTTATTTTTTTGTTGATTTTTATTTTTTTTATTTTTTTATATCTAATTTTTATTTTATTTTTTATTTTTGAGTTGATTTTTAAGTATTTTTTTAATTATTATTATTAATTTAGGACTTGATTTCAGTTTAATTGACTTTTATTTTGATTTCTTATATATTTTATATTTTTGAGTAGATTTTTATTTTATTTTTATTTTCTACCACTACTATCATTATTATCATTATCATTAGTTTTAAGCAAGGACTCAGTCTGTTCTGTAGCAGCCGAGGTAGTGTGTGCCTGTGTGTGTGTGTGTGTGCCTGCCTGCCTGGGGGGGGGTCCTCTTAAGAGTCACGTAGAGGACAGTTCAGGGAGGCATTGGGTGGCATCCCTCAATACTCTGGTAGTGTGTGTTGCAGCTTTAATCATTGCCCTTTAACTTTTTTTTTCTTCTAACATCGGCTGAGAATTGTCTCCACAGGATGTACTCTGAGCTTTAACCCCTTCACGCCCAGATCTTTCCATGGCTACCATATAAAATCGTCTGTTGTCAGCCACTAAATATACCAAATTAGCTAGTGGACAAGAATACTAAACAGGTCATAGCTATAAAACATTGCTTATATTCACTAAATATCGTCTAATGGTAGTCATATTACAATGGAAATTACATTCTGGGCCTCAAGGGGTTAAGATGACGACAAGTCTTGGGGATGTTTCTCAGTCTTGTTTTGTGGGGATGAATCGAGTGAATGAAATGAAAATTGGTGCCGTATTGTAGAGATTCACTTGACGACTATGCATGTGCAAAGGTATTCCTAATGGCAGAAATCTGCAGCTTTTCATGCGTGTGTCTGAGTGAATACTACAACTTTCCATTTACGCGTTACTTTGGAGAATATTTTTCTATATTACAATTTAGTACCTTCTAGTGTAGCTGGTAAGACATGATGAGTAAACAAATATCTTGAAAGTAGTACATAGCTCCAACAAAGATCATGGCCATATATTTATACATTCTAACACTTGAAACCCAGTGTAAAGTCTGGTGATTTTATGACAGTGTTGATATATTTACATAATCCGTGAGGCGAACTTTTTTCAAAGCCATATGAAAAAATACTGTTAATTCATTCACATAATTAGGTAAGCAGTTTAAAAGCTTTATCAAATAAACCAGTATTTTTGGGTTTATTGGAAAGTTGCTTGCAATACTAGAACTTTCAATACCCATTCTATTTCTAGTTTTGTGTAAAAGTAAAAATTGGTAGCTTGCATGCCAACACTCTTAAACTTACATTACGTCTGGTCACAAGTACTTCAATCTTTTTACATTAAAGTCTCATTTTAGTCCCACATTCAATATATCAACCCACAAACTTACTCCATCAACAATGACTGTAGTGCCTGTGGGAGATGTAAGGGCATAGACTATAGTGTAGTTTAATTCAAAATTCACCCCGACCTTTAGGTTCCAGTCTGCTTAGATCAAGTACTCCAATAAGTTACTCAGTTGGTTGTACTCAAAGTTTTGACTTTCGTTCATCATCATTATTATTAAGGATTAGAGAAAGTAGAATATACATCGCAACTTTTTGTATTTTATTGTGCAATCATTTAGATAATCTTTGGATCATTTCTGTAATTCCTCTGTATGATAAGGTCTCGTGAATGTATATATCATATATGACAATGAACATATAATATAAGTATATGAAAAGACATAGTATACACTACTGTATGCTGTAGTAAAGGTAGTATGCACAATTTTCCTTCAGGGAATATTTCTAATGGGATTTGCAATTAACAAAAGTTTCTAGATACGCAAAGAATGTCCATTGTGCATCTGCTCATTGTCCTAATTTTCTAAATAAAGTCCTTTAAGACTAAAAAGTATGTTGATTCCATTTTATAATGAATAAGTCGTGAATGTTCCTTTGCATCAGCGGTAGACTCGTTGTCTTTGTACATTAGCATAGCTTTGGTAAGAATGTTGCTGAAGGTTTCCATGAATCATTGTGGTACACATCAATGACTATAATGAACACAGATATGATACAGAAAATAATGGGTAATACAATGATGATAAACATGGATGATGATTGTATACAGCAAATAAAAATGGGAAGGTGTCAATTTGCTGCATGGATTTCTGATCTCAAAACAAATAAGTTGGCAGGCAGTGGAAAATTTTGATTCCATAACTATGTATGGCCTGTGTTCGAAATACCTCACCATACTGTTATAATATAATTTTCATAAAAGGCAGCCATGAAAATTTTATCATTTAGTTGAATAAACATGATAATAAGTACACAGTATCATGTGCTTGCAATTTTGACCACTAATGTAAATATTACACCTAATATTCCAAATGTACTATTCCTTAAAGAAGAAAAGAAAAAAAAATCTAGAGGACATGATACAATAGTTATGATTCACTGTCAAAAGTGGTGGGACTGTCGTCTAAATTTAAACTTGAGAGTCCAGGTGACGGGGACAATCCCATTGCGAGTGGCGAGGGTGACGGCAAGAAAATACTTGGCGACTGATTAAGAGTGCCAAACATCCTCTTCATGCTTATGGGTGATCCAGTATACTCCTCGTCATCAGTGATCACTTGTTCATGGGGCTGCATCTTGTCTGAGGTGATGGAGGATGGGGACAAAGAAGCATCTGTTGGGGATTGTGTTATATTGAGGGAAATGTTTTTACCATCAGTTTGCTTCATAGGTTTTTTTGTGGCTGGAGAAATGTCCTTGCCTTCATCTTTCTGTGGGAGTGTTGGGCTTTTTTCTGAGGCAGCAGCATTCACAGAGACGTCTTTTGGCTTGACGGTTTTTCTCGGACTGTTGGTAAGCGTATAACTCATGTCTTGCAAAGCTCTCCTCTCGTCAAGCAAGGCCTGTGTTTGGGACTCAAGACTCATATACTCCTCACAAGAATGTAGCAGCTTTTGGCGGAAATCAGCTCTGAAGGAAGATGAAGAATACGCTGGTTAGGTCTCATGGTGTATAATTTGATGTAACTTTTTGAAATGAGATTAGTATTCATGAACTGAACTGGAATATTGAATGGCCGTAAGCTGAAGAAAAAAAAATATATCCGATGAGAATGCAGTGTAATGAAGACAGTAGAAGCAAGTCACACTTACAGGAACTCGTGCATGAAGTCTGTGTGGAAGGAAGAGTCTGTTGAGGCTTGACCGGCCCTGGCCATGTGGTCCTGACGGTTCATCTCTGTCAGCTTTTCTTCAGCTTGGTCAAGTTCTCCAAATGTGCTGTTAAGGGTGTCCATCAGCTCATCGGATGGGCTGCTGTCTTCTGCATCTTGGTCTTCAGTCTGAAAGATGATAAATCAGAATCCTAAGTCAGGTACTAGTGTATAGGCTTGTTGCAGACTCCTCTGAATTTTGTTCTTGGACTATAGGACTTCTGCAGTATCTACAAGCTTCTATGTTCCTTACATGACTCATCAAGCTATGAATGGAGGGCTGGCATCCCCACTCCCAAGATCATTTTATCATGAAATCAGAAAGGAGGAATGTTTTTTTACATTTGTCTTACACTTTTCTATTGCTATCTGGAATGTCATAAGAAAGACAGGACAATAAAAAACTGATAGTTACCATAGTGTTTTCCTTCTGTTCTTCCGTCACTTTTGGTATTTTTTCTTCCTCTCTGTAATAATTACAAAGTCATTATGCTATGCCATAGAGACATCAGGCTATTACTGAGCAAATTGTGTTAAGCCAATTGCTATAAAGAAGAAGGTACCTACACCTATACCTCATTTATCTCGACCTCACTTTGCGAAAATTCAGAGTTACACTGACAAAACAAAAATAGTACCAAAACTTGTTTAACGCACAAAAAAATTGAAAGTACAGTTTTTATCAAATTTTGAAATATCAACGAGAAAATCAATGGGAACAGGATTCATTTAACGCATTTTTCGCTTAGCACACAATTTTTCAGGTATGTACAGTACCTAACTCATGTGTTAGACGAGGTATAAGTGTACTAAGGTGATACTTAAAACTAGTAGCAAGAAAGGTCATCTACAGACAGATTACAATGGATAGAGTGAGGTCAGGTCAAGGTAAAAAAAGGTGTCTTACGTGGGCCAGGGTTGTGTGGCGGCTGCCTCCCCCTCCCCCTCCTGGACTGCCTTCACGCTGTCTCGTGGGTTCCTTCCTGTACAAAGATTGGGAGGCAATTCAAAGGCATGCAAATAGCAATCACAGAAAATAACACCACTAAACAATTTTTTATAATGCGAATAACTACATTTAATGATGCATATTGTAGCAGCAGAGTACTGTGGTTGAAAAGAAAATGTACCAAGTAAGAGAAACCTTTTTTTTTTTTTTTTTTTTTTTTTTTTTTATATATATATTTATTTATTTATATATTTAATCAACCAAATTCATCTCTTACATAGTAAATATTCCTTTCAGCCACATAAAAAAAAGCCTACAGGCGCTATAGGCTCCAACGTATATATATATATATATATATATATATATATATATATATATATATATATATACGTTGGAGCCTATAGCGCCTGTAGGCTTTTTTTTATGTGGCTGAAAGGAATATTTACTATGTAAGAGATGAATTTGGTTGATTAAATAGGCTAATCAAAGGTTAGGGTAAGCGAGTCAGGAGTCAAGATGGACTTACTGCGAACCGTGTGTGTGGCCGCGAGAATGCTCCTGACAGCCACTTGCAGGCCTGACACAAAGTGGCCCATGCGCTGCTTGCGGCTATCCATGTCTGTCAAGATGTCGTTGATCATGTTCATCTGTAAAAAGAAGAATGGTAACACACTTGCACATGATGTCACTGTAATGATGATGTGACAAATGTTCGGTATTGTGTATGACAGTATGGTCACGGATAGGGGGGAATTATGGCTACAGTGGTGCGTTTTGCTATTTTTTTTTTTTTCTATTTATTTCCTAGTTTTATATATTTTTTTTTATTGTCTATTTCTAGCATTTTTTAGTCTTTCTTTTGTTTCTAGGTGTGTTTAATGGGTTGTTTTAATAGGTTAATGGGTTGGGTTTAAATGTAGAGGCCATAGCCACTTTGATATCATTACATTTACTTGAGAAAGATTTTTTTTTTTTAATACGAACCATAAAATACCTGAATATTTCATTATTGTTCATTCATAGTGCATTATATAGCATTAATACGATCTATATTACCTCTTCGTCCATCTCCCGCTGCAGTAAGTCCCTGTAGTCTGTCTTGGCTGTCATTTCTGTCTTGGCTGCCATTATCTCGTGTTCCACGTGTGATACTGGGATGTATTAGTAGTCAAGGTGGCAGAGGTGGATCGGCGCGTGCTTCCCCGTGCGTGACTCTGCGGCGACTGACTCCCTCAGTCACTCCCTCACGTGACTCCTGCGTTTGTTCCCTATTCGTTGGTTCTTTTTTAGGAATTTTTATCACCATTCCTTATTTACTATCGATAAAAAACTCAGTTCTTTATTGTTTTTTTAATAATAATGCATCCACGTATTGTTTTTATACTGTTTAGTGTACGTCCTTTTCTGATTATGCATGAATTCAGTTAAAATATTTTCGATTTTCAGATATTTACCACTACGGATTTTATCACATGATTATACCAATTTTTCTATCGATATTTATGATGCGCTATTATTATTATTATCAAAGTTATTATTAAGTAGTTATTATTAAGTTATTAAGTAAATTATTTCATAACCTCGATATTAATACCACACCAAGATTCAACAGGATAGGCTGCGGGTTTATTGAGGCAAAAATATATCATGTCAGTTTTAATTAGACAACTTTGTACATTTGGCAATAAATAACAAGTAGAACAGAACTACAGAGTGAACAACAAAATTCGGTGCCACGTATATAACTACCTACTATTTACAAGAACATGAAGAACAGCCATAACACCAACACGATGCAATTAACTACCTAGGAAACTATGCATTAACTACATCACAGATCAGCTCTAGTAGGAAAATACAGCAAATACAGAAATAGTAATAATCAGCTCTAGGAAAATACAGCAAAATATAGAAAGTTATAATGCGTTCTAGGAAAATACAGCAAATACAGAAATTGTCATACTCAGCTCTAGGAAAATACAGCAAAATATAGAAAGTTATAATGCGTTCTAGGAAAATACAGCAAATACAGAAATTGTCATACTCAGCTCTAGGAAAATACAGCAAAATATAGAAAGTTATAATGCGTTCTAGGAAAATACAGCAAATACAGAAATTGTCATACTCAGCTCTAGGAAAATACAGCAAAATATAGAAAGTTATAATGCGTTCTAGGAAAATACAGCAAATACAGAAATTATCATAATCAGCTCTAGGAAAATACAGTAAAATACATGATATGCAGAAAATACATAAATTTCAGTGAATACATAAAATACAATACATAGAATAACACCCTAGGTAGCAATCATTAATATTTATTCAATAGGTACATTGTAAAATAAGAAACGTTCCAGAATGCAAGATTAGGAACGTTTTATAATGCAAGATTAGGAACGTTCTGGAATGCAAGATTAAGAACGTTCCATAATGTAAGCTTAGGAACGTTTTATAATGCAAGATTAGGAACGTTCTGGAATGCAAGATTAGGAACGTTCTGGAATGCAAGATTAGGAACGTTCTGGATTGCAAGATTAGGAACGTTCTGGATTGCAAGATTAGGAACGTTCTGGATTGCAAGATTAGGAACGTTCTGGAATGCAAGATTAGGAACGTTCTGGAATGCAAGATTAGGAACGTTCTGGAATGCAAGATTAGGAACGTTCTGGATTGCAAGATTAGGAACGTTCTGGATTGCAAGATTAGGAACGTTCTGGATTGCAAGATTAGGAACGTTCTGGAATGCAAGATTAGGAACGTTCTGGAATGCAAGATTAGGAACGTTCTGGATTGCAAGATTAGGAACGTTCTGGATTACAAGATTAGGAACGTTCTGGATTGCAAGATTAGGAACGTTCTGGATTACAAGATTAGGAACGTTCTGGATTGCAAGATTAGGAACGTTCTGGATTGCAAGATTAGGAACGTTCTGGATTACAAGATTAGGAACGTTCTGGATTGCAAGATTAGGAACGTTCTGGATTACAAGATTAGGAACGTTCTGGATTGCAAGATTAGGAACGTTCTGGATTACAAGATTAGGAACGTTCTGGATTGCAAGATTAGGAACGTTCTGGATTACAAGATTAGGAACGTTCTGGATTACAAGATTAGGAACGTTCTGGATTGCAAGATTAGGAACGTTCTGGATTGCAAGATTAGGAACGTTCTGGAATGCAAGATTAGGAACGTTCTGGAATGCAAGATTAGGAACGTCTGGATTGCAAGATTAGGAACGTTCTTGAATGCAAGATCTGTACGAATTAGAGATATTTTCGACTTAGCCTAATTTTTCGCAAGATCGCACAGCCAGTAATTTCATTTAATTAAAACTCGTATTACTTGGCTAGTTAAGAATATAAAAACGATAGAAATTATGATAGAATATTCGCGTTTATTATATTAACTTTCTTTTTAAGCATGGCCAGCACGCTTAGATATTTATATAGTAGAACAAAATAGAGTAAAGCTTCATAAATTGCGCTGTGTTAGCCTATTCGTAGAGAGAGAAGAGAGAGAGAGTGTGGAAAAAAATCAAATAAATACATAATTCTTCAATACATACATAATGCATTAGGTAGCCTATCAATCCCTTACAGAAATCAAACGATAGTCTCTAGTCAAGTTAATCTATATAACTAGACCGCTAATAATAAATAAGCTAATAAATGCCACCTGTATGGAAACTTCAGAGATCCATAGATAATTGTGCTTAAAAATGTGCGTTAAAATTAAAGTCACCCATCACGAATTACTGAGGGAAATGGGAGCCGTTCAAATTTAACCCCATAAGGCCCAGAACGTAATTTCCATTGTTATTTGACTACCATAAGATGATTTTTAGTGAATATAAGCAACATTTTATAGATATGACCTATTTAGTATCCTTGTCCACTACCTAGGTAGGTAGGTACAGGCAAGGGCGTAGCCAGGAAAAATA
This sequence comes from Chionoecetes opilio, assembly GCA_016584305.1. Lineage (NCBI taxonomy): Eukaryota > Metazoa > Arthropoda > Malacostraca > Decapoda > Majidae > Chionoecetes > Chionoecetes opilio. The sequence goes on along the minus strand of JACEEZ010005649.1, from coordinate 74,919 downwards.
TTGGGGGGGGCCACCTCCCAATGATGGTTGAGGGGTGGGTGCCTTAATCAGCTGGGGGTCTGGGAGGCTCTGTAAGCCCCCCAGAGAATATTTTTGAAGATATGACTTAATTGGGGGCATATTGAGCCCTATGGGGGGTCATTTATTGGTTCTTTGCATGATATTCAATATAGTAAAATTGATGAAATTATACCATACACTCCTAAAGTAGATGTGTTGAATTGGGGGGGGCCATGGCCCCATTGGCCCCGCCTCTGGCTACGCCCTTGGGTACAGGGTAGCTAATTTGGTATATTAAGCAACTTTTCGTAATTTTATGGCTAACAACAGATGATTTTTTATATATCAAAGGAACGATCTGGGTATGAAGGGTTTAAAATTCACCTATCACGAATTAATGAGGGAAATGGGAGCCGTTCAAATATAAAGACATGACGAGGACACGAGGTTGGAAGTTTGTTGTTGTTCTTAGTTCAGGAGGGAGTGCGGGAAGGACGGGAGGCTGCGTTCAAGGTCAAGGTCTTGCACTAAGGTTCCCTCCGCCAGTGCCTCCCTCAGCTGACTCCAAGGAAACTCTGCAGGACCTGAAGGATACATAGAGTCACAAGAAGAGTTTGATTCAGAAAGATATTGACATTTTCTATGAATGAAGGAGTTTTTGGTAAGTTGAAAAGATTTGGATTTGACTGCATTGTTTTCCTTTGCATAGAAAACGGATCATTTATAACTTTGATTTGAGTGTTCGCTACTTCACACTGCTACCAACGATGTATTTCAAGCGGTACGGTAATAGATAGATAAATTATTAGTTATAGAAGATTATAAGATAGATAACATTACGTTTAGATTAAGGGAAGGAGGAACATATTAATTGCATGTGGCCTTAATTTTTTTTTTTATTCTTACCTGATGTGCCATATGACCTTTGATGTCTGGCAAATTCCCGCCTTTTTTTTTTTTCATTACAATAAATCAATTCTCACCTGTTTTTCTCATTACAATCAATAAATTCTCACCTATTTCTTTTATGCATTACAATCAATCCATTCTCACCTGTTTTTTTTTTTTTTTTCATTACAATCAATCAATTCTCACCTATTTTTTTCTTCATTACAATCAATAAATTCTCTCACCTGGTTTTTTTCTTCATTACAATCAATCAATTCTCACCAGTTTTTTTCTTTCATTACAATCAATCAATTCTCACCTATTTTTTTCTGCATTACAATCAATCAATTCTCACCTGTTTTTTTCCTCATTACAATCAATCAATTCTCACCTGTTTTTTTCTTCATTACAATCAATCCATTCTCACCTATTTTTTTTTCTCATTACAATCAATCAATTCTCACCTGTTTTTTTGTTTTTTTCATTACAATCAATCAATCCTCACCTATTTTTTTTCTTCATTACAATCAATCAATTATCACCTGTTTTTTCTCATTACAATCAATCAATTCTCACTTTTTTTTCATTACAATCAATCAATTCTCACCTGTTTTTTTGTTTTTTTCATTACAATCAATCAATTCTCACCTGTTTTTTTCTCATTACAATCAATCCATTCTCACCTATTTTTTTCTTCATTACAATCAATCAATTATCACCTGTTTTTTTCTTCATTACAATCAATCAATTCTCACCTGGGGTCACTTGTCGGGCCTCGCGTCTGTAGCTCTTACGAATACACATCATAGCCGTAGACGCGAATACTGGGAACCTGCGCGTAGGTGGGCTGCTCGTGGTTCAGGGGCCCCTCTGTGTGGAGAGAGAGAGAGAGAGAGAGAGAGAGAGAGAGAGAGAGAGAGAGAGAGAGAGCATGATATTAATTTCAAGATAACAATTTTTGTTGTACATAAATTTCTAGAGAGCAATTTTTCTATTTTTTTTGCTTATCAATTTGTAGAGAATTTTTTTTTTGCATGATATCAATTTCTAGAGAACAATTTTTTTTGCATATCAATTTCTAGGAACAATTTTTTTTTGGCATGATATCAAGTTCTAGAGAACATTTGTTTTGCATATCAATTTCTAGAGAACAATTTTTTTTTTTTTTTTGTGCCTATCAATTTCTAGAGATTTTTTTTTTGCATGATATCAATTTCGAGAGAACATTATTTTTTGCACATAAATTTCTAGAGAACAATTTTTTTTGTTTCTTTGCCTATCAATTTCGAGAGAACATTTTATAAAGTTTTTTTGCATATCAATTTCTGGAGTAGTACTACATTTTTTTTTAGTTTTCTTGCATGATATAAATTTCTAGAGAACAATATTTTTAATATTATTTTATGTCGTCTATATAAGTTTCTCAGGTGTGTGCTGGGTTTGCTCCAAGGATAATATATACTATCCTCTCTATACTATCCTTGGTTTGCTGTAAGGAAAAGAAAGAGAGAAAGAAAGGCAAGGAAATCAAGGGAGGTATAATATAACTGTTGTGTGAGTGAGAGCGGGAGAGCGGGAGAGAGTCAGGCATCATTATTTACCTAAGAGAAACCAGCTAAGATAACACACCTGCGGGAAGGCAAGGCACACTTTTAAGACCTCATTTAGGGCATTGTGAAGCTGTTATACCACGTCATTTAGGGCACCGAGACGTCTAAATTAGGGTCATTCATATTTGTTCATGAAGTAATGTAGGTTGTAAGTGTGTGACGCGTACGTGCCTGAATACATTTTATTTTATTCGTGTCTGCGAGTTGTATGATTGTATTTTGATGTTTATTTATTAGTTATTGTATTAAATGATCGTTTATTTTGTGTTAGGTATTGCAATGCGTTCTGATTTTAGGTACTTACATGCTATTTTATATCTATGCATTGTGAATATAGATAGTATGACGTTAACATATTACGAAGTTAAACTACTACTACTACTACTACTACTACTACTACTACTACTACTACTACTACTACTACTACTACTACTACTACTACTACTACTACTACTACTACTACTACTACTACTACTACTACTACTACTGCTACTACTACTACTACTACACTACTACTACTACTACTACTACTACACCACTACTACTACATACTACTACTATACTCCTCCTCCTCCTCCTCCTCCTCCTCCTCCTCCTCCTCCTCCTCCTCCTCCTCCTCCTCCTCCTCCTCCTCCTCCTCCTCCTCCTCTTCGTACTACTACTACTACTACTACTACTACTTGTTTCTTTTCTCTCCTTACCCAGCTTGGAGGACTCAGGACACTTGCAGATGACCAGGTAGTGCGCCTTGCCCGTGCGTGTGTTCTGCAGGGCGAGGATGGACCAGTCTCGGGGCGTCCGGCAGTCCCGCACGCTCCACACCGGCTCGCACGTCTTGATCACCGTCGTCGCCTTCGTCAGGAGAAATATAAGGTGGGTTTATGGGTGAGGTAGTGAGTAAAGAAACTGTGCAGCGTGTGAAGTAGTTTTTTTCAAGGCCAAGGGAATTTAGATCTCTATTTCTTTGGCCTTGGTTTTTTATAGTGTTTGTGACGTGTTTGTTTTTCATCTCCTTCTGCATCGCCTTCGTCAGGAGAAATATAAGGTGGGTTAATGGGTGAAGTAGAGAGTGAAGTAAGGGAGTAGCATGTTAAGTAGGTTTTTTATAGTGTTTGTGTCGTGTTTGTTTTTCATCTTCTGTATCGCCTTCGTCAGGAGAAATATAAGGTGGGTTTATGGGTGAAGTAATGAATGAAGTAAGGGAGTAGCATGTTAAGTAGGTTTTTTATAGTGTTTGTGTCGTGTTTGTTTTTTCGTCATCTTCTGTATCGCCTTCGTCAGGAGAAATACAAGGTGGGTTTATGCTAGATCAATGGACTTTTAGCAGATAGATAGTCAGTTGATCTTGGGTTTATGTGTGAAGTGGTTATTTTTATAGTGTTTGTGTCGTGTCTGTTATCTCGTATCTTTCTGCATCGCCTTCGTCACTTCGTCAGGAGAAATACAAGGTGGGTTTATGGGTGAATTCATTGACTTTTAACAGATAGATAGTCAGTTGATCTTGGGTTTATGTGTGAAGTGGTTATTTTCATAGTGTTTGCGTCGTGTTTGTTTTCTCGTCTCCTCGTCTCGTCTTTGGTGACGCAGTAGTACTCTTGTGTTACCTGTAATACTTGCACTAAAATGGTAAATTGATATTCCTGTAAAAAGAATGTGATGCAAGTTAGCATATCTTATGAAGAATACAATATGTGCCAATAGCGGAACAAGAGTGTGCACAGTTAGAAGAACAATTGACGGCATTCTGACAGTGTTGCAGAACGAATGATAAAGTCACACGCAATTACTGTCTTCCGGCGACCAAGAAACCGTGAAAAGTACAGTCTAACGCCCTTGTTGTGGCTCTTATAATATCCACGTGTGTCTGAACAGCTGATACTCATATGCACACCTAAAACGGCGATAGTGCGTTTGCTGCTCCAAAGTTATATATAAAATTATATAATATTATACAAAGTGCGCCTCCTGTGAAATTACATAGATATAATTTTTTTACACAATGCCACGAATGAGTTGATTAAGAAGGCAGCAACACACATGAACACAAAGGACATGAACACAGATTGACTCATGTAAAAGCAATCAACACCATGAACAAAAAACTGAAATCTTGTCTCTTAATAACATACTACGACAATCCTTCTCCCCTCACATCACCTTCAGCGTCGCCTACAGGTACACACACACACCACCCACCACCAGCACCAGCACCACCACCACACCACCACACCACCACCACCACCACCACACCACCACCACCACTACTACCACCACCCACCACCACCACCACCACCACCACCACCACCACCACCATCACCACCACTACTACAAGACCTTGACCTTAGACCCACGGACACCCACCTACACATCTCCCATTTTCCCGCCAAATCTCTATATCCTTTATCCTTCTTTATCCATTAT
>JACEEZ010005649.1:52500-65000 GCA_016584305.1 Chionoecetes opilio | reverse complement strand
CATTCTTGTACCTCCTCGCTTTTTTTTCGTATTTTATTACAGTCTTGGACCGCATAGCTTGTATACCGTTCAACATAAAGAAAAAAATAAGTGTTACGATAGCGTTCGAAAGATAGATACGATAGATTACGATAGATAGTTACGCGCGTTTATTCGTGTGTGTGAGTGGTAAGTTTATATTTGTATTGATATTTATTATGTTACTGTATTAAATCATCGCTTTTTTTTCAACGTAAAGAAAAAGAAGTGTTCGTTTCCAGCGTATATTCGTGTTGTATGATTGTGTTTTTAAGTTTATTTACTAGTTATTGTTTTGAATGATCGTTTTTTCGACTAGGTTTTGCAATGCGTCCTGATTGTAGGTACATATCCGTTTTGTATATATAATTAATACTCGCTTTGTTTTGTCTTAATTGCGATTGCGCATTGTTGTCAAGGCTTCAAGCAGTGGTATTCTTTGCACGGCCACTACTACTACTACTACTACTACTACTACTACTACTACTACTACTACTACTACTACTACTACTACTACTACAGACTTCGTTAGTCCCCTGCGGCTCCCCGGCTCATTACGTGTGGTTCCCCGGGCACCATTACCTGGGTGCTTCCTGTCACAGTGCCGCCGCTGCTCTGAACACACACACACACACACACACACACACACACACACACACACACACACACACACACACACACACACACACATACTCACACACACACACACACACACACACACACACACACACACACACACAAGGGAACTCCGTAGTGTAAGGGATAGCACGCTCGGCTCACAACCGAGAAGTCCCGGGTTCGATCCCCGGGCGGAGCGAAGACAGACGGGCGGTCTTCTTAAAACCCGAGCCCCTGTCCACCCAGCAGTGAATGGGTACCGGGTGTTAGCCGGGGGTTTGTGACCCCCCTCCCGGGGTGGTGGCTTCGGCCAACACTAAGCACTAAGGATGAATGATAAAATAAATGTTGATATGGAGACGATGCCATACGAGCGTTGCTCTGGCCCTGTAAAATACAACTAGATGAATACAACTAGATGAATACAACTAGATGAATACACAGGTGAACGGTACACGCCACGCCACATCTGCTTCACTACTCATCCTCAGCAGTATGCTACTATTACTACTACTACTACTACTACTACTACTACTACTATACTACTACTACTACTACTATACTACTACTACTACTAGTAGTAGTACTACTACTTCTTTTTCTTCTTCTTCTTCTTCTTCTTCTTCTTCTACTACTACTACTACTTCTGTTACTACTATTACTACTACTGATACTATTACTACTACTGATACTACTACTACTACTATACTACTACCACTAACTAACAATAATAATGATAAGGGAAGTCAATATTTCACTTTATTATTTGCTTTTCTATTTTGTATCGCTATTATTTCCCTGCTTCTGTGCTTGGATGTCGCCTTTGTTGAACCCTCATGTGTGTATAAGAAGAAGGGTGAATATTTCCTCAAGTCACCTATAAGAATAAGAGGGTGCTAACGGTAAAGGAACAGTTGCATTAAATCATAAAGGAATCTGATGGAAAGCAATACGAATTATGAACTAAAATTAATTAAAATACAAACTGATAGAAAACAAAAAAATAATACAAACTAAAATGACGACTTAATAAGGTTGGAAATTAACCTTACGTATTATTATTATTATTATTATTGGTTTTATTATTATTATTATTATTATTATTATTATTATTGGTTTTATTATTATCATTATTATTATTATTATTATTGGTTTTATTATTATTATTATTATTATTATTTTTATTATTATTATTATTATTATTATTATTATTATTATTATTATTATTATTATCATTATTATCACTGATTATTATTTCTATTATTATTATTATTATTATTATTATTATTATTGAATTTGCCTTTTACCTCGTCATGGATCTTAAGTCAACGATGTATTCAAAGATTATTTCCAAGTCACCTTCACCGGCCGCGAGGGGGGGGGGAGAGAGAGAGAGAGAGAGAGAGAGAGAGAGAGAGAGAGAGAGAGAGAGAGAGAGAGAGAGAGAGAGAGAGAGAGAGAGAGAGAGAGAGAGAGAGAGAGAGAGAGAGAGAATAACTGAAACAGATGGGAACGTACCAATCAACTAGACAGACAGACGAACAGACAACAGACAAACAGACAGACAGATAGATAGTTGAACAAACAGACAAACAGACAAACAGACAGACAGACAGACAGACAGACAGACAGACAAATAGATGCACATACAAACAGACAAACAGACAGGCAGATAGATAGTTGAACAAACAGACAAACAAACAGACAGACAGACAAATAGATGCACATACAAACAGACAGGCAGATAGATAGTTGAACAAACAGACAGACAGACAGACAGATAGATAGTTGAACAAACAGACAGACAGACAGACAGACAGATAGATAGTTGAACAAACAGACAGACAGACAGACAGACAGATAGATAGTTGAACAAACAGACAGACAGACAGACAGACAGATAGATAGTTGAACAAACAGACAAATAGACAGACAGACAGTTCAATATCAATAAACAAGAATGAGAAAATAATGAAATAGAGTAAAGCAGATAATGTCCAAGTGAGAGAAAGGGAAGGTGCGTGTATGACCTAATGGGAGGCTAGAGAGGGAAGGAAGGGGAGAGAAAGAGGGTAAATGGAGGGAGGAAAAGAGGGGAGGGAAGGAAGAAAGTCTGTTTAGGTCAAGGCTCTTTACCATATGTTGCCTTATAGCGGTATACTTCCTTCCTCCTCCTCCTCCTCCTCCTCCTCCTCCTCCTCCTCCTCCTCCTCCTCCTCCTCCTCCTCCTCCTCCTGCTCCTCTCCTCCTCCTGTGTCTCATCTCTCCATCCTGTGTTCATTCGAGATATAGGTAATAAGCACACACACACACACACACACACACACACACACACACACACACACACACACACACACACACACACACACACACATACACACACACACCATAGGGTGCTCCGTAGTGTAGTGGTAGCACGCTCGGTTCACAATCAAAAATCCCGGGTTCGATTCCCGGGATTTCTTTTTTTTCGGGTGTGTGATTTTTCCGAAAAAGATGGGCGGTCTCCTTAAAACCCGAGCCCCTGTCCATTCAGCAGTGAATGGGTACCGGGTGTTAGCCGGGGGTTTGTGACCCGAGCCAACACTAAGCACTAAGGATGAATGATAAAATGTAGCTATGGTGACGGGGCCATACGATTTATGGCCCTTACAGGCCCTGTAAAGTACAACTATAGTTTATTTTTTTTAACGAGGCAAAAATTCCATTTTATCCTAAGGTCTCATGCTTAAACTGATGCCTATGTTTACCTGATAATATGGTTAACTATGATAAAATACAACTGAAATTAAGAAGAAGCGTAGTATTCTCTTCTCCTGGCATCAAATATCAGTCAGTAAGCAGCAAGGGGTCAGATTTTTGGCCTCGTTAAAATAAACAGAGTATAGATGAATACACAATTATTACGTGCCTTAATTAGCATCATTGAAGTTCTCTGCTATTTTTCTTCATCTTATTCATGAACAATTATATCAGTTTGAAGGATAGTCACTCTTAAGAATCATATGATGAAAATTCACTGTAACATTTCCCTCATATTATTATTTAATTTTAAAAAACCTCCACACCCCGAGGCCCCTTCCCGACCCCAAGTCCTCAACACGTAAGCCAGGCAGTGTCCGGCAAGTACTCAGGGGGGGAGGTTGTCGCACCCTCCCTCCGCTCCCCCTCCGTTGCAGCACTTCGCGTATTGACACAGTCCACGGGGGTGACTAAGCCTTTTCCTACATACCACCTCCACCACACAAACACATCATAAGGGCGACGCTAGGGCAGAAAAGTACAGGAATTCCAACCTTTTCTACACCTCTTATCTTCTTCAAAAGTCTAGATTTTTGTATTTATTTATATTTTTTACATCACAAAGGACTGGCTAAGGGCAAAAAAAAAGATAGGATTCATTTTTTTTATATATCACAAAGGAAATAGAAGAGCAAAAATAAGATAGGACTTTTTTTATCCATATCACAAAGGAAAAGAAGGGCAAAAAAACAGAGAGGAGGTTTTTTTTTATATATGAAAAAGGAAAAGAAGGGCAAAAAAAAGATAGGATTTTTTTTTTATATATGAAAAGAAAAATATAAGGGGCAAAAAAAGATAGGATTTTTTTTTTATATATTCACAAAGAAAAGAAGAGCAAAAAAAGATAGTTTTTTTTTTATATTATCACAAAGGAAAAAGAAGAGCAAAAAAAAGATAGGATTCATTTTTTTTATATATCACAAAGGAAATAGAAGAGCAAAAATAAGATAGGATTTTTTTTTATATATCACAAAGGAAAAAGAAGGGCAAAAAAAAGATAGGATTTTTTTTTTATATATGAAAAAGGAAAAAGAAGGGCAAAAAAAAGATAGGATTTTTTTTTTATATATGAAAAAGGAAAAAGAAGGGCAAAAAAAAGATAGGATTTTTTTTTTATATATATCACAAAGGAAAAAGAAGGGCAAAAAAAAGATAGGATTTTTTTATATATATATATCACAAAGGAAAAAGAAGGGCAAAAAAAAGATAGGATTTTTTTATATATATATCACAAAGGAAAAAGTAGGGCAAAAAAAAAAGATAGGATTTTGTTTTGTTTTTACATCACAAAGGACTGGCTAAGTAAAAAAAAAAAAAAAAGGATGGTGGGTTAAAATGAGAGAATTTCTACCTACCTACCTACGTGCGGTTTTTTATGCCCTATATGCAGGCTCACCCTTGCATATTGGCGATTAACCTGTATAGGCAAGAACCCTGAAGAGGTGGGGGGGAGGGGGAAGGGGGGAGGAGAGGAAAGGGAGGGGGGAGGGAAGGGAGAGGGGAGGGAGGGAAGGGAGGGGGGGAGGAGAGAGGGAAGGGAGGGGGGGAGGAGAGAGGGAAGGGAGGGAGGGAAGGGAGAGGCAACTTTAGTATTCTTTTCTCTGTATTTCTGTATCTTTTGTATACTTGCCACCCTCCCCTCTTTGTAATTTCCCTCTCCCCTCTTTGTAATTTCCCCCTCCCCTCTTTGTAATTTCCCCCTCCCCTCTTTGTAATTTCCCCCTCCCCTCTTTGTAATTTCCCTCTCCCCTCTTTGTAATTTCCCCCTCCCCTCTTTGTAATTTCCCTCTCCCCTCTTTGTAATTTCCCCCTCCCCTCTTTGTAATTTCCCCCTCCCCTCTTTGTAATTTCCCCTCCCCTCTTTGTAATTTCCCCCTCCCCTCTTTGTAATTTCCCCCTCCCCTCTTTGTAATTTCCCCCTCCCCTCTTTGTAATTTCCCCCTCCCTCTTTGTAATTTCCCCCCCCACTCTTTGTAATTTCCCCCTCCCCTCTTGGTAATTTCCCCCTCCCCTCTTGGTAATTTCCCCCTCCCCTCTTGTAATTTCCCCCTCCCCTCTTTGTAATTTCCCCCTCCCCTCTTTGTAATTTCCCCCTCCTCCTCTTTGTAATTTTCCCCCTCCCCTCTTGGTAATTTCCCCCTCCCCTCTTGTAATTTCCCCCTCCCCTCTTTGTAATTTCCCCCTCCCCTCTTTGTAATTTCCCCCTCCCTCTTTGTAATTTCCCCCTCCCCTCTTTGTAATTTCCCCCTCCCCTCTTGTAATTTCCCCCTCCCCTCTTTGTAATTTCCCCCTCCCCTCTTGTAATTTCCCCCTCCCCTCTTTGTAATTTCCCCCTCCCCTCTTGTAATTTCCCCCTCTCCTCTTTGTAATTTCCCCCTCCCCTCTTTGTAATTTCCCCTCCCCTCTTGGTAATTTCCCCCTCCCCTCTTTGTAATTTCCCCCTCCCCTCTTTGTAATTTCCCCCTCCCTCTTTGTAATTTCCCCCTCCCCTCTTGGTAATTTCCCCCTCCCCTCTTTGTAATTTCCCCCTCCCCTCTTTGTAATTTCCCCCCTTTTGTAATTTCTTCCCTTTTTTTAATAAACTTGTAAATTTGTAAACTGAAGAGGTGGGAGGGAGGCGTGAGAGGAGAAAGGGGTTAGGAGGGTGAGGGTGAGGGTGAGGGTGAGGGGAGAGAGGGGAGGAATGGTGTCATGGCTGCCTTGAGTCACTGCTACGCGTCTCCGCCTCTCTTTAATTGTGGTATTAGAGCGAGGAAGAGCGAGGAAAGGAAGGAAGGAGAAAGTTGGGAGATGGGAGGGAAACTTAGGTGTGTGTGTGTGTGTGTGTGTGTGTGTGTGTGTGTGTGTGTGTGTGTGTGTGTGTGTGTGTGTGTGTGTGTGTGTGTGTGTGTGTGTGTGTGTGTGTGTGTGTGTTATGGGGTCATATGAGGTGGGCGTGTATAGTCTATTTTTTTTAATGAGGCAAAAATTCCATTCTATCTTAAGGTCTCATGCTTAAAATGATGCCTATGTTTACCTGATACTATGGTTAATTATGATAAAATACAGCTGAAATTTAGAAGAAGCGTAGTATTCCCTTCTCCTGGCATCAAATAGCAGTCAGTAAGCAGCAAGGGGAAGGATTTTTTGCCTCGTAAAAAAAAAATTAGACTATAGGTCATTGACGTATATAGTTAGGGTCATTGGGTCATCCCCGAATGTTTTATGAATAGCCCCTGATCTCAAATAGCCTTTTTTTTTTTTTCTTTTTCTTTTTTTATACAGAAATAAGATAAGTTCTGACTGGGGCCAACACAAAATTATAGTAATAAACGAGAGCTTTGATTAGATGTTGCTTGGCATATGCTGATGGCATCCTTTTTATGAGCAGGACAAGAGAGAGGTGGAGAGAACAGGAGGAGATGAGGAGTGCAACAGACAGACTTCTAGGCTAGGCTAATAATTTACATCTCAGCCGCCGCGTCGCCTTCTCATGGAGCAAGCGACGGTGAGCGTTTTCTGCAGGGTTACAGCAAGAGGAAAGTGACCGCTTGCAAGTGAAAATCTCTCTTGCTCCCCCGCAGAAAACGCCTTTATATAATAAATTAATAAGTCCCCAATGTTTCAAGATTCTAAATACGCCCTGTAGGTGCTTACAATATCGTTGGCGAATACAGATTTACCACTTCTCGTAGCGACCTAGTAACTTCGACCTCGTAACAGGGTATAGCTGGTAAGTTTGCTGAATCCACCCCCTGGACTGTAGGTGATTGTTTGGGTGGGCGGTTGGGGTTATTGGGTATTTATATGTGTGTGTGTGTGTGTATGTGTGTGTATGTGTGTGTGTGTGTGTGTGTGTGTGTGTGTGTGTGTGTGTGTATGTGTGCAGTGGTGATGATGCTTGAGTATGTGTGTGTGTGTGTGTGTGTGTGTGTGCAGTGGTGATGATGCTTGAGTATGTGTGTGTGTGTCTTTGTGGGAAAAAATGGAATCACATGGGAAGGAAAGACTCCTTGACCTTCCCACACCGTTATATTACCACATCGGTCTGTCAGTCAAGCGATAATCTCCTCCTCCTCCCCCCTCCTCCTCCTCCTCCTCCTCCCCCCCTCCTCCTCCCCCTCCTCATCCCCCTCCTCCTCCTCCTCCCCCCCTCCTCCCTCCTCCCCTCCTCCCCACCTCCTCCTCCTCCTCCTCCGCCTCCTCCTCCTCCGCCTCCTCCTCCTCCGCCTCCTCCTCCTCCTCCTGGACGCGTGCAGGCCGTCTCGTGGTCATACTATGGTCACTACAACATCTATAGGGCCTCCCTAACCTATATCTCTCCATCACCTGTCTTCAAACACCTGTCAATCCCTTATAAACGACTCATAAAACACCTCAACAACAACGCGTCACGATTCTTTATGAGCATCTAAGAGTGTTGTCATAAAGTATGTGTCTTTTATGATATAGAAGTTTTTTTATAAGGATTTCAGATCTTTAACAAATATCGTAGAACCTTTACAAAGAAGTGATAGTTATTTCAATACTCATCACGGTCTTTTGCATATTACTCCTTTGATAAAAGAAAAAGGATTAATTTCCACAATCACAGAATAATATTTTTAGTTTTTATTACCAAGATCCTTAAAAAGATGGTGAATTTCATATTGCAAGATTTAGGTCACTCAAAGACTACTCTATACTGGACTTGCTACTCAGTTTGGGCTATTTCCAGTGGAGGCCAGTTTTGCGATTCCTGCCATTTTCGAACATCCCTCCCATCTCCCTTCCTATTGTTTATCAGTATAAATGATATACTGTTATCTTCGTAAATGTTTGTTCTATAATATTATCAAATAAAAAACTGTAAAATACACTAAAGAAATGCCATTATGAGAGAGTGAAGAAATATGCATGAACTTAATATTCACTTAAACTCTTCGCCATTTAATATTTTGCGAGAAAACATTTTACATGAAACATATCAATAGAAGCGGAATGTTATTAGCTTTCCATTGATATATTTAGTTTCTGATAAATGAATTAGTATTATTCATAAATTAGCGTTAACAAAATAAATAACCTCATCAATCCGGAAAATTACCCGATTGATGATGTAATTGTTTTAGTTAACGCTAATTTATGCATGGTTCTAATTCATTTATCAGAAAACGAAATATATCAATGGAAAGATAAAAAAAATCCGCTTTTATTGATGTTTCATGTAAAATGTTTTCACGCAAAATATTAAATGGCGAAGAGTTAAGTGAATGCATATGTTCATGCATATTTCTTCAGAGTCTCATAATGGCATTTCTTTAGTGTATTCCACATTTTTTTATTTGATAATATTATAGAACAAACATTTACGAAGATAATAGTGTATCATATATACTGATAAACCATAGTCAACTGTATTCATGGAACACTTTTTTACTTGCAAATCCGATTGATGATGTTATATTTTTAGTTAACGCTAATTTATGCATAGTTCTAATTCATTTATCAGAAAACGAAATATATCAATGGAAAGCTAATGAGAATCCGCTTCTTTTGCTATCTTTCATGTAAAAAGTTTTCTCGCAAAATATTAAATGGCGAAGAGTTTAAGTGAATATTGAGTTCATGCATATATCTTCATTCTCTCATAATGACATTTCTTTAGTGTATTTTACTGTTTTTCATTTGCTAATATTATAGAACAAACATTTACGAAGATAACGGTATATCATTTATACTGATAAACGATAGGAAGGGAGATGGGAGTGATGTTCGAAAATGTCAGGAATCGCAAAACTGGCCTCCACTGGTCATGGGTGGTTTGGCGCGGGGCACGAGTAGCAAGTCCAGTATACAGTAGTCTTTGGGTCACTATATAAATTATTGGAATCCTTCTTGAACCCTTTGAACTCCCTTATATAATTCTTTTGGAGACTTTAATTTATAATGACTACGAAAATTAAGAGAGAGAGAGAGAGAGAGAGAGAGAGAGAGAGAGAGAGAGAGAGAGAGAGAGAGAGAGAGAGAGAGAGAGAGAGAGAGAGAGAGAGAGAAGAGAGAGAGAGAAAGGAAATAAAATAGTGAGTGTAAGAAGGAAGGAAGGAAGGAAAGGGGAGAGAGAGAGAGAGAGAGAGAGAGAGAGAGAGAGAGAGAGAGAGAGAGAGAGAGAGAGAGAGAGAGAGAGAGAGAGAGAGATCCAATTTAAGAAACAATTACATTTAAAGAGCAAGATCCTTATCAATTATACACTTTTGTAAACTTTAATTAATTTCCTTTGAGATCTAAATGAACAATTATTTTTCGTTACATTTCTATTCCTATTTTTTTTTCCTTCAACAAGAAAAGGAAAAAATATCATCTCATCTTTTTTTTTCTCGTTTTTTCCCTCTGTGATGTTGAAAAGATTGTGTGCTTTTTCAGAGGGTAGATTAGGTCATTGTGTGTGTGTGTGTGTGTGTGTGTGTGTGTGTGTGTGTGTGTGTGTGTGTGTGCAATTCGATTTTCATTATTTAAAATTACTTTGTACATGGATTTTTCACACACACACACACACACACACACACACACACACACACACACACACACACACACCACACACACACACACACACACACACACACACTCAAAGGCGGATGCTGTGTTTGAGAGAAAGCTTTTTTATGCACGAGGAAGAAAGCAACTCATGGTGGAAGGTCATTATTTTTTTTCTCTCCATCTCTCTCTCTCTCTCTCTCTCTCTCTCTCTTCTCTCTCTCTCTCTCCTTTCTCTCTCTCTCTCTCTCCCCTCTCTAATTGGTATTTTGCTACTTGTACGGTTAGAAAGCTACTTATTACTGCTACCATGCAATTGCTCTCTCTCTCCTCTCTCTCTCTCTCTCTTCCCCCTCTCTCTCTCTCTCTCTCTCTCTCTCTCTCTCTCTCTCTCTCTCTCTCTCTCTCTCTCTCTCTCTCTCTTCTCTTTTTTTTTCTCTCCTCCTCCTCTCTCTCTCTCCTCCTCTCTCTCCTCCCTTCTCTCTCTCTCTCTCTCTCTCCCCTCTCTCTCGCTCCATTCTCTCTCTCTCCTCTCTCTCTCTCTCTCTCTCTCTCTCTCTCTCTCTCTCTCTCTCATAAGAACATAAGAAAATAAGGAAGCTACAAGAGGCCGCGAGACCTACACGTGGTAGTTCCTGTTACTTAACACTACCTACATCCACCTTTCATCCCCATCCATGAATTTATCCAGCCTCCTTTTAAGCTCCTATGACTCTACATCTCTCTCTTCTCGTCTCCTCATCTCTCTCTCTCTCTCTCGCTCTCTCTCTCTCTCTCTCTCTCTCTCTCTCTCTCTCTCTCTCTCTCTCTCCCTCCTCCTCCTCCAAGCAAGGTAAATAGGGAGAGTTGCTTTGAGAGGAGGGAGAGGAGAGGAGGGGCGTGGCTGTACACCGTTACCCAGACAGCCCATAGATAGGCGGTCACTACACACACACCACACACACACACACACACACACACACACACACACACACCACACACACACACACACACCCCTTGTTTATAGCATTATAAACGCGGTCTGGTGCGTGCTCTCTTCTCTCTCTCTCTCTCTCTCTCTCTCTCTCTCTCTCTCTCTCTCTCTCTCTCCTCTCTCTCTCTCCTCTCTCTCTCTCTCTCTCTCTCTCTTCATTTAGCAAAATTGGATTATGGATAAATTTCTTCAAGAGTTTAATTTCATAGTTTATTATTTTTTATTTATTTTAATTTCTTCGATGACGGAAGAGAAATTAGCAATAATAGTAAGGGTCATGACTGTGTGTGTGTGTGTGTGTGTGTGTGTGTGTGTGTGTGTGTGTGTGTGTGTGTGTGTGTGTGTGTGTGTGTGTGTGTGTGTGTGTGTGTGTGTGTGTGTGTGGTGTGTGTGTGTGATTTACGCATGCCATGGTCTATAGATAAGCATGACCTCATTATAACACCTCTTTGTTGATCCTTGTCTGTTATTTTTCCTGTTGTTTTTGTTTATGATTTATCTGCTGTTACTTCTCTGGTGCTTTTTTCCTATTATTTTTCCTGTGTTTATTGCTTTTGATTTTTTCTATTATTGTTCTTGTTATTTTTATTTTTATTTATTTTTCCTGTTATTTTCATTTTTATTTATTTTTCCTGTTATTTTTCCTGTTATTTTTATTTTTATTTATTTTTCCTGTTATTTTTCCTGTTATTGTTCTTGTTATTTTTACTTTTTATTTATTTTTCCTGTTATTTTAATTTTATTTATTTTTCCTGTTATTTTTCCTGTTATTTTTCCTGTTATTTTTATTTTTATTATTTTTCCTGTTATTTTTCCTGTTATTTTTCCTGTTATTTTTCCTGTTATTTTTCCTGTTATTTCTCCTGTTATTTTTGTTTACCTTTGCAATACAGTAATACCTGAGCTTAGCAATTGACCCGGTGGCCGTGATTGGTCCGTTAACACGCGGCCTCCACCAATTACAAGCTGGGAAATAACTGTGGACTGGACACCTGAGAATGAGCAGGAAAATAAAATATAAAATAAACGAATTCTCTCTCTCTCTCTCTTTTTGTCTCAATGGGTGTGAAAAGACGAGAAAATAGACAAATTATCTCTCTCTCTATCTCTCTCTCTCTCTCTCTCTCTTTGTGTCTCAATGGGTGTGAAAAGACGAGAAAATAGACAAATTCTCTCTCTCTCTCTTCTCTCTCTCTCTCCTCTCTCTCTCTCTCTCCTCTCTCGGGGTGTGAAAGGCACTGTCACGCCCGTTACTTCACACTCGTAACAACCTGGTGTGTTAATAACGTCGTTACCTCCTCAGGTGTGACAGTGCCTGCTAATCACCATGGACAGGTAACAATGCGGGTGTTGACGTATAACTGGCGCCTCACATCACGACAAGGCACTCGTTAATTAGTATACACAGGCGATGACAGGTGATGGCAGGTGATGACAGGTGATGGCAGGTGATGACAGGTAGCGGTGCCTCTTTATAGTGTAATCAGATCGGTAATTATCATATGTACAGGTAGTAACACTTAGGAATCTTGATACTGGTTCATCTCGAGGGTTGTATCTCTTTCTCTCATTCTCTCTTTCTTTCTCTCTTTCTCTT
>JACEEZ010005649.1:42500-50000 GCA_016584305.1 Chionoecetes opilio | reverse complement strand
GGTCATGCGTTGTTAAGTAGTGAAGATATTGTGATTGGTAGTGATGATACGAGGAATGCACCAATCAGCTGCCCCGTAGAATAGAAGGGGAGGCAAGGGGCGTGGCTTCCTTAGTGCATTTTGACCATAATAAAAAAAATAGACTATAGTAGTAGTAGTAGTGATAGTAGTGGTAGTGATAGTAATAGTAGTAGTAGAAGAAGTAGTAGTGATAGCAGTAGTAGTAGTAGTAGTAGTAGTAGTAGTGGTGGTGGTGGTGGTAGTAGTAGTAGTAGTCACAACCAGCACTATAAGATTACCTATATCACACCCATTAATAAGTCATAGTAATAGTAATAGTGATAGTGATAGTAATGGTAATAGTAGTGGTGGTGGTGGTGGTAGTAGTAGTAGTAGTCACAACCAGCACTATAAGATTACCTATATCACACCCATTAATAAGTCATAGTAATAGTAATAGTGATAGTGATAGTAATGGTAATAGTAGTGGTGGTGGTGGTGGTGGAGGGGTCGTGGGTGGCGGCTGTGGGTGGGAGGTGTGCAGTGTAGCGGTACTCGGATCAGTGTGTCAGTGTGGTGGTGGTGGGGGTAGTAGTAGTGGTAGTAGTAGTGGAGGTGGGTGGTGGTGGCGGTGGGGGTAGTAGTAGTGGAGGTGGTGGTGGGGGGGGGTGGATGATGGTACGACTTTGGTACGTGAGGAAAGATCTGTACCTATTTTATTCTCTCTCTCTCTCTCTCTCTCTCTCTCTCTCTCTCTCTCTCTCTCTCTCTCTCTCTCTCTCTCTCTCTCTCTGAAACAGTCTTTTTCACAACTGTACTTCAATTGTGAATAAAAGTATTGAATCTGAATCTCTCTCTCTCTCTCTCTCTCTCTCTCTCTCTCTCTCTCTCTGTGTGTGGTTAGCAGCATCTCTCATATCCCTACAGTCTTAATAATGCAAAGAGCCGCGAGTTTACCACAATAACACACAGACGAATCTCAGCCACAGGAGGTTTTAATGTTTTGTTAATGAGACCAACTTGACCTTGTAGTTAGCCAGCACTCGGATTGACTATAAGGAATGGAAGTTTGTCATATCTCTCTCTCTCTCTCTCTCTCTCTCTCTCTCTCTCTCTCTCTCTCTCTCTCTCTCTCTCTCTCTCTCTCTCATCTCCCTATCTCTCTTTATATGCTATTTCACTCTACGTCTCTCCTTTTTTGTTGCATTTCTGTCTGTTTGCTTTATTTTGGGTTTTAGTTATATAAAAAAGTTTGTCAATAGTACTCATATTACTAACGGGTAGAAATACTGTTCTATCAGGCAAATATGTGATGTGATAAGAGTTGAATTAAGAGTTTCCATCAATTTTTTTATATGATTGGACGTTATTGCGAGTTAAAAAAAAAATGACGATAGGTATGGTGTTAATAGGTAGTACGTATAGCTATTTAAGTTATTAGTGATGTATTTTTACTCGCTATATCATTGTTTTTAGTGTGATATGCGTAAATCATGCGGTTAAGTAAGTGTTGATTTGGAACTATTTAGAAAGAAAAAATAGGTACCACGAAAAAAGTATGTAAGACTCAATGATGCTTTTTTATACAACAATGACCTTTTTTGAATAATAATAACAATGATAATGACCATAATAAAAATAAAAAGTAATAATGATAATAATAGTGACAGTAGGAATAGCGATAAAGATAACATGGAAAAGAAGATGAAGAAGAAGAAACCAGAACCGCAAATAAAGGAAGAAGAAGATAAAGATAATAGTAAGCGCATAGAAACAATAATGATAATAATAGTGACAGTAGGAATATCGATAAAGATAACACGGAAAAGAAGATGCAAGAAGAACCACAACCACAAATAAAGCAAGAAGAAGAGGAAGAGGAAGATAAAGATAATAGTAAGCGCATAGAAACAATAATGATAATAATAGTGACAGTAGGAATAGCGATCAAGATAACACGGAAAAGAAGATGAAAGAAGAAGAACCACTACCGCAAATAAAGCAAGAAGAAAAGGAAGAAGATAAAGATAATAGTAAGCGCATAGAAACAATAATGATAATAATAGTGACAGTAGGAATAGCGATCAAGATGATACGGAAAAGAAGATGAAAGATAAGAACCACAACCACAGATAAACAGAAGAAAAAGAAGATAAAATAAAATAAGCATAAAAAATAATGATAATAGTGACAGTAGAAATAGCGATAAAGATAAACAGGAAAATAATGTCAAGAAAGAAGAACCACTACCGCAAAATAAGCCAAGAAGAATAAGGAAAACAAGATAAAGATAATGAGGGATAAAACAATAATGATAATAATAGTGACAGTAGGAATAGCGATCAAGATGATACGGAAAAGAAGATGAAAGATAATATATGACAATGACAGATAATAAGCAATGAAAATATAACAATGACAATAATAAGCATAAAAAACTAATGATAATAGTGATAGTAGAAATAGCGATAAGGTAATTACATGGAAAATAATTAAAACAAGAACCACAACCACAACAATAGCGCCAATTACCTTTTTAGAATAATGATAACAATGATGACGACAATAATGAGCATAAAAAACAATAATGCTGATAATAATGACAGTAGGAATAGCGATAAAGATTAACACCATAGCATCATTTTTTTTTTCACTTGCAATAACGTCCAATCGTTAAAAAATATTGATGGAAAACTCTTAATTCAACTCTTATTGCATCACATATTTGCCTGATAGAACAGTATTTCTACCCGTTAGTAATATGAGTACTATTGGCAAACTTTTTTTATATAACTAGAACCCAAAATAAAGCAAACAGACAGACAATGCAACAAAAAAGGAGAGACGTAGAGTGAAATAGCATATAAAGAGAGATAGGGAGATGAGAGAGAAAGAGAGAGAGAGAGAGAGAGAGAGAGAGAGAGAGAGAGAGAGAGAGAGAGAGAGAGAGAGAGAAGAGGAGAGAGAAGATAGGGAGATGAGAGAGAGAGAGAGAGCAAGAGAGAGAGAGAGAGAGAGAGAGGAGAGAGAGAGAGAGAGAGAGAGAGAGAGAGAGAGATGGATACATGGAAAAGAAGATAAAGAAGAACCGCAACCACAACCTTAGCGCCTCCAGACCCCAGCCTACCTTCTTTCCCTCCTCGTCTTGCTCAAGTTTGCGTGAACGCCCGGAGGCAGGGTCACTCCTCAGCTCCTCCTGGAAGGCAAGACCCAGCTGTTCCATGAGGTCCGGGAAGGTCATGTCACGTCCTTCACCCTCCACCTTCCTAGCATGCGGCATGACGAAGGGCCCGCTAGGTGACGAGGAGGCAGAGGCGATGAGGGAGGAGGAATACTGTAGATGATCGTCTAGTTCCTCCGGTTCATATTTCTCGCCTTTGTAATAGTTTTCAATTAATTCAATACTGTGGGAGATCGACACGGCTGCCAGGACGATTAACACACGTAGGGGAACCATTGTAGATGTGGGTGTGAGGGTATGACACGTGGGTGAGTAAGGGGCGTGTGGGTGTGGGTGTGTGGGTGTGATTCCGTGCGCGCGTGTGTGAGGCAGACGGGAGGAGTGGCGTTGGAAGTCCTCCCTCGCTGACAGCTTGGTTCTTACTGTTCTCTTTAGGTTCCTGACTCGCTCGTGCCTTTACACAGACTCGGTGTGTGTGTGTGTGTGTGTGTGTGTGTGTGTGTGTGTGTGTGTGTGTGCACGGAACCACGGCTGTTAGTAAGTGGGACGAGGCAAGCACACACACCACTACCTACACACGCCATAGTCACTTCACCATCACCACCATCATCACCACCATACAGGGCGAAATCACCACCATCACCACTGTCACTACCATCATCACCACCATCATCATCACCATCACCACCACCATCATACAGGGCCAAATCACCACAACCACCATCTAATGCACTGTCATCACCATCATCATCACCACGAACACCACCCTCACCACCATCATACAAGCCCAAATCACCACCATTTAATGCACAACCATCACGTATAGTAGTAGTAGTAGTAGTAGTAGTAGTAGTAGTAGTAGTAGTAGTAGTAGTAGTAGTAGTCAACACTTTAGGTTATTTCAGTTGTCTCACGCAAGTGGTAACAATGATCAAAACAAAGCAATTCAGAGAGAGAGAGAGAGAGAGAGAGAGAGAGAGAGAGAGAGAGGAGAGAGAGAGAGAGAGAGAGAGAGAGAGAGAGGGGGGGGGATGCGTACTTACACACATACATTCATACATACATATATTTGAGTTTTGCTTAATTTTTGTATTACTTTACCAGGATTATATCAATAGTTTTGTGTGTATGTATGTAGTATGTGTGTATATGTGCTGATATTCACGCCAGCATATCGGTACAGTTTACACATGCGTATTATTGATTGTGGACTTAACACCCTCACACGAGCGACCCAGTTCACAGGTGCACTTCACTGCCCCTAAAACAAACACACACACACACACACACACACAACACACACACACACACAACACACACACACACACACACACACACACACAACCACACAACACCAACAACACACACACACACACACACAATCACACACACAAACAACACAAGCACACAACACAAACACAACACAACACAAACACACACACACACACCACACACACAACAACACACCACACACAAACAACACACACACACACAACACACACACAAACACACACACTACCACACACAACAACACACACACACACCACCAAACAACACACAATACACACAACACAACACACTACACACACACACACAGGGCACAAAGGGGGATGTGGGGGGACTTAGTGATGCTGCAGAAGACCTTTCATTTCGAGAGAGAGAGAGAGAGAGAAGAGAGAGAGAGAGAAGACGAGAACAGACGAGAGAAGAGAGAGAGAGAGAGAGAAAGAGAGAAGAGAGAAGAAGAGAAAGAGAGACTTCCAGTACAAAATTAGTGGGATGTCAAATATATCTTTTTTCTCCCCAAATAATTTCACGCATTCCAAGTAAAACGCATCCAAAATACCCGAGAGAGAGAGAGAGAGAGAGAGAGAGAGAGGAGAGAGAGAGAGAGAGAGAGAGAGAGGAGAGAGAGAGAGAGAGAAGAGAGAATGAAGAGAGAGAGAGAGAGAGACTTCCAGAACAAAATGAGTGGGATGTCAAATATATCTTTTTTTCGCCCAAATAATTTCAACGCATTCCAAGTAAAAAACGCATCCAAAATACCGAGAGAGAGAAGATAGAAGAGAAGAAGAGAGAGAGCAATGAGAGAGAGAGAGAGAGAGAGAGAGAGAGGAGAGAGAGGAGGAGAGAAGAGAGAGAGAGAGAGAGAGAGAGAGAGAGAGAGAAAAGAGAGAGAGAGAGAACTTCCAGTACAAAATTGGTGGTCTGTCAAACATAACTTTTTTTTCCACCCAAACAATTTCACGCATTCCAAGTGTAGCACGTAAGCATCCAAAATACCCCAGTTTCTACCTACCGACCATTGCGAGAAAGCGAATATCCGCTTTCATGTGTGTGACAAAAATACAAGACCAAAAAAATCGTAAAAACGGAAGGTATTGTTCACACCTAAATTCTCAAAAATAAATATTCGAAAGTCACAGAAGAAACTAAAAAGCAAAATATCTTTCTCACTTTCTTTTTTTCTTATCATTTGTAGATAATTATTTTTCTTTTGCACGTAGATAGAACAGATCTTTATGGAAAATTTGTTAGTGCAGAACTTTTTTTTTTTCTCTCTCTCTCTCTCTCTCTCTCTCTCTCTCTCTCTCTCTCTCTCTCTCGCTCGCTCTCGCTCTCTCTCTCGCTCTCTCTCTCTCTCTCTCTCTCTCTCTCTCTCTCTCTCTCTCTCTCTCTCTCTCTCTCTCTCTCTCTCTCTCTCTCTCTCTCTCTCTCTCTCTCTCTCTCTCTCTCTCTCTCTCTCTCTCTCTCTCTCTCTCTCTCTCGTAAAAAAAGAGAGTAAATCCATGAGTGGTTAGAATGCATGAGTCTTTTTTCTCTTTGTGATGAGAAATTGAAATTAGAAACGCAGGAAGGAAGAAAATAGCATATAACCCAGAGAGAGAGAGAGAAAGAGAGAGAGAGAGAGAGAGAGAGAGAGAGAGAGAGAGAGAGAGAGAGAGGAGAGAGAAGAGAGAGAGAGAGAGAGAGAGAGAGAGAGAGAGATTATATCATTGAAGCGAATAAGTGAAGTTACGAACACCCTAATTGAAGAGGTAATTGGCGTGTCTTATAACAACCCAGTAATTCCTTATTTTCATGCCGTCGCTGGAAGGGCATTCAGGCCGCCTCGTCTCGCTGCCTTGGACGGAAAATCTGGGCTCGAGTTTTTGAAGACACGCTCTCTTTCTGTTTCTATTTTCCCACCTTCCTACGACTTAAATCTTTTCATGAGAGGAATAACAAGACACCTCCCGAACTGAATTGGCCCTCCCATCCTTTTTTATATTATCTCACTGTCTTTTTTATATATAGGGAATAGCGGGCTTTTTGTGACTTCTTTTTGTATGTCCTTGGCCAGTCCTTTTGATATGAAAAACAACAACTCTGAGACACACTCCGAATACTTTAACCTGCTTGCCCGTTATTGATTTTTCTATTATTGTATTCATATCATCATCATTATTTAAAGTCAAGCTGGAAAATTGGTAAAGCTGGATATTAGTTACACGTTTTGATTTCAATTTTTTCAGCTAAGCCTTAAATTTGCCCTTAATTTATTTTTCTATTATTGTAACCATATCATCATCATAAAACTGGATATTAGTTACGTTTTGACTTCAATTTCCTCACCTAAACCTCTAAAACATGCTTTAACGTGCTTGCCTTTAATTTATTTTATATTATTGTATCCATACTTTTATCATCTTCATTATTGGTAAAACTGGATATTAGTTACGCGTTTTAGCTTCAATTTTCTTGTGTATGTATTCTTACCTAATGATTTGTTTACAAGGTTGAGTCAAGCTCGTAGGATCCCGTATTCCTTAGTTATTTTGTTATGTTTATTCCTAAAAGTGTGAATACTGCTTACACACACTATATAATTTGGGTAATTTGTTCATTTTCTCTGATACTGTATTTGGGAAGCTAGCATCTTTCCTCTTTCCATCTTTTCCTACATCTCTTTAATTAAACCCGACCGGAGATGAGCACTGGAAACTCTTAATTTAATAAACTCCATCATTTGCTTCGGTTGGTAAATGATAATGCAACTGTTATGCAAAGATGAGAAGTAGAAATAGACTCTGAGGTGTTACGGTTGGGTTATAAGGAGGTAATAGTGAGGTTAAGGTAGTGAGGGGGTGGGGGAGGTGCGAGAGAGCGTGGCTCCTGCTGAGAGCTGGGGGGTGTGTGTGTAGGGGGGGGGAAGGTGTTCTGCCTTAATATTCGTGTAAATGCAGATCAGTGTTGTGAATGTTGTGATGGTCTGATTAAGGAAGGGTTGCAAGGCGAGAAATGGTGTTCAGCTCCAGTTTTGCCTTGGTATGTGAGAG
>JACEEZ010005649.1:35000-40000 GCA_016584305.1 Chionoecetes opilio | reverse complement strand
GCTGCACAGACGGTGAACAGACTTATAGAGGGCTGCACAGACGGTGAACAGACTTATATAGGGCTGCACAGACGGTGAACAGACTTATAGAGGGCTGCACAGGTGGTGAACACTTATAGAGGGCTGCACAGGTAGTGAACAGACTTAAGAGGGTTGCACAGACGGTGAACAGACTTATAGAGGGCTGTACAGACGGTGAACAGACTTATAGAGGGCTGCACAGACGGTGAACAGACTTATACAGGGCTGCACAGACGGTGAACAGACTTATACAGGGCTGCACAGACGGTGAACAGACTTATAAAGGGCTGCACAGACGGTGAACAGACTTATAGAGGGCTGCACAGACGGTGAACAGACTTATAAAGGGCTGCACAGGTGGTGAACAGACTTATAGAGGGCTGCACAGACGGTGAACAGACTTATAAAGGGCTGCACAGACGGTGAACAGACTTAAAAAGGGCTGCACAGACAGTGAACAGACTTATACAGGGCTGCACAGACGGTGAACAGACTTATAGAGGGCTGCACAGACGGTGAACAGACTTATAGAGGGCTGCACAGACGGTGAACAGACTTATAAAGGGCTGCACAGATGGGTGGCGAGCCCTTCCCTGTGGTGTGTGTCTAGTTCAGTACAGTTGTGGGTCGGGAGTCTGGCCTTTTTCAACGGCAATCCCTGACGTGTTTCTACTTGCTGTCTGGGTCTTTAATTAGTTGTCTTCTCTTATTCTATATTTTAATTTCTTTCTCTTTCTTTCCTCTGGTCATCCAAAAACTGTTGATTGTTCTTTTTACTTCTTCCACATTCCCATCTCCAAACAAGTACTCTCCCACTATATTCTCTTCCTCCTCTATGTAAGGTTGTTGTAGCCTCGCACATATCTAGTGTCACCACCACCACCACCACACAGGCACACCGTCACCACCACCACACAGGCACACAGCCTCTGGAAGACCTGCCTGTGTACCTGCACAAGTACCCATGGTAAGAAGTGGCATAACAGTCATTGATGCAACTATATCTCCCAATTAGATACATTCATTGATGCCATTAATGCATGGTCGTTGCTAGGAAATGCAATTTAGATTTCATAAAGTAGTTAACTTTGCACAGAATCACATTAATTTAAAAATGCTCCAGTCTTTGCGTAATTATTTTGTGGTTACTATATACGTACTATTATGAACGCAAGGACGCGTCACCAGCTTGAGACAGCGCAATAAATAGACTCACAATGCAGCTGATGACTTGTCTATATATTGAGTGAGATGAATCCACTCACCACTCCCATCTCTCCCTTGCAACACCTCATCATCATTCTGATATGAGTAACAGATACACCAACGATGAACCTTGAGTAAAATTTATGTTTGGTTTTAGAAATGATTCATCATATCAAAATAATATCTTAGCAAAGATAGAATAAAAAACAAATGTACTACAGGTTGAAGGTCCCAAACTCGGCAACCTCGGGACCAGCGCCGAGCCGAGTAATGGAATTTTCCGATTTTTAAAATGTAGATATATTAAGGGGGAAAAAACCATGAAAATCACATGAAAAAAATCACAGGAAAAAATATTTCTTTTTCTTGAGGTCATACACTGTACATGACCCCGCACCATATATTTCACACAAATTCCGCACTGAGGTTCCGCCATCCAACTTCTTCAAAAGGTCAATTTTCTCAGAAATAGTTAACACATTGTTCTTCCTTTTCTTTTCACTTCCACCAGTAGGTGTTCCTGGACGTTTTTGAGCCATAATACCAATAACAGACCTGTAGAAGTACACAAAATAACAGTGTACACAACTCTACAGTCACAACACCACTGAACAATAACAACAAACAAATCGGCGGGAGAAACCAAGCGGCCTAGTGTGGTGGCACCTAGCGGCCGACCCGGCAACTACGCGCCGGGTTTTGGGTGTTCTGCCGTGTTTTGGAAAATCCGGAACCATAGCCGAGTTTTGGGTGTTGCCGACTCTTGGGATGCCGAGTTTGGGAACTTCAACCTGTACTCGAAAAAAAATTAAGAGTAAAGACTGCAGGGACAAATTATGCCTATCATGGGAATTCATCACAGCTTTTGAAAATCTCGATGGAAATTTTGTAAGTCAACAGAGTGGTTACTTGAGTTACTAAAGAAAAGCATTAGTCTTGTGTTACTATTTTCCTGCCTAATGTTCTGCTGCGGTGCGGGAGTGGCGTCACCCGTGAGTGGCTGTGCCGGGAAACGGATCCCCTCGGCAAACTAGTGTGTAACAATAAAAGCAAACAGACAACACAAAGAAAATACCAACAACAAAGTCTACTGTAATGAATTATTTACATCTTGGATTACAGATTTCAGGATAAAACAATAAGCCAGTGCCATAGAGCAGAGTTTGGTAAAGATTGGGACATACGCTATACTGCGCGTGGCCTCGGTGCTCATCTCCGTTCATAGCTAGCACAGAATAGCTCACTCACACAAATACTGAATACAACTTGCAGTGGCCTAGGGATGTGGCGGCCCCATTGCCCACTACACGGTGGTGCATCACTATGGCTGGCTAACCATCAGTAAGCCCCGAGACACCAAGCATAGAATGTGTGTCTCTAAATTGCCTGTGTGTCATGGGAGCCGCCTTATAGGGCCGAGGCCATAGAGGTAGTATGGGTGGAGACGCCCTGAGCCGCGCGGGTTGAAGCCAAGTCGGCCATATTGCTGTGGGTTACGGGAGCCCACAACTCTACTGCCAAGAAGAGATAAATCATCCCATGGAAGTATTTTGAGATTCCTGGGAGTAACGTTGGTCCATTCTAAGTGCAAACAGTGTAAAAAGTGAAAAGAAAGAGTGGGTGTCTCAGTCACCCAGTTATGACATTGCCCACAGCAGTATGGCGGACGGGGGAGAGCGGTGGCTTCACCAGACAACACAGACCGCGTGGCTCAGGGCGTCTCCACCCATACTACCTCCATGGCCGAGGCGGCATGGGTTAGGAAGCCGCCCTGGGTAATGCTAAAGCCTGCGGAAATGCACAGGAAAAAAGAAAAGAAAAATATATAAGAATGATACACATAAGAAAATAAATTGTTCAAGTTAAAGCTTGCTTTGGGACACACGTCCATACTTAGGGTTCACCATATTTGCACTCATTCTATGTCTCCCTTAAAGAGAGGAAATAACCAGGCCTCAAAGATCAATAGTATTTACATTTCATAACTTACAGTAATGAATTATAAAAAATTTATCTACCGAAATCATGCATTGGTCAAAGACACACTAATTATCACATGTCTTTTACATTGAAAAGACACACTAACTCTTAAAACACAGCAGCACCTTTACTACTTGCTCCTTCACAGCTCCTCACCACAAGGCTCTGTTCTCACCCTCCAGGACCATTCAGCACTGTACCATCGGCTACCATGAGTCCCAACCCTTGCAGGACCACAGCACTGTACCATCGGCTACCATGAGTACAGCCCAGGAGTCCCAACCCTTGCAGGACCACAGCACTGTACCATCGGCTACCATGAGTACAGCCCAGGAGTCCCAACCCTTGCAGGACCACAGCACTGTACCATCGGCTACCATGAGTACAGCCCAGGAGTCCCAACCCTTGCAGGACCACAGCACTGTACCATCGACTACCATGAGTACAGCACAGGAGTCCCAACCCTTGCAGGACCACAGCACTGTACCATCGACTACCATGAGTACAGCCCAGGAGTCCCAACCCTTGCAGGACCACAGCACTGTACCATCGGCTACCATGAGTACAACCCAGGAGTCCCAACCCTTGCAGGACCACAGCACTGTACCATCGGCTACCATGAGTACAGCACAGGAGTCCCAACCCTTGCAGGACCACAGCACTGTACCATCGGCTACCATGAGTACAGCACAGGAGTCCCAACCCTTGCAGGACCACAGCACTGTACCATCGGCTACCATGAGTACAGCCCAGGAGTCCCAACCCTTGCAGGACCACAGCCCTGTACCATCGGCTACCATGAGTACAGCCCAGGAGTCCCAACCCTTGCAGGACCACAGCACTGTACCATCGGCTACCATGAGTACAGCCCAGGAGTCCCAACCCTTGCAGGACCACAGCACTGTACCATCGGCTACCATGAGTACAGCCCAGGAGTCCCAACCCTTGCAGGACCACAGCACTGTACCATCGGCTACCATGAGTACAGCACAGGAGTCCCAACCCTTGCAGGACCACAGCACTGTACCATCGGCTACCATGAGTACAGCACAGGAGTCCCAACCCTTGCAGGACCACAGCACTGTACCATCGGCTACCATGAGTACAGCCCAGGAGTCCCAACCCTTGCAGGACCACAGCACTGTACCATCGGCTACCATGAGTACAGCACAGGAGTCCCAACCCTTGCAGGACCACAGCACTGTACCATCGACTACCATGAGTACAGCCCAGGAGTCCCAACCCTTGCAGGACCACAGCACTGTACCATCGGCTACCATGAGTACAGCCCAGGAGTCCCAACCCTTGCAGGACCACAGCACTGTACCATCGGCTACCATGAGTACAGCACAGGAGTCCCAACCCTTGCAGGACCACAGCACTGTACCATCGACTACCATGAGTACAGCACAGGAGTCCCAACCCTTGCAGGACCACAGCACTGTACCATCGGCTACCATGAGTACAGCACAGGAGTCCCAACCCTTGCAGGACCACAGCACTGTACCATCGACTACCATGAGTACAGCCCAGGAGTCCCAACCCTTGCAGGACCACAGCACTGTACCATCGGCTACCATGAGTACAGCACAGGAGTCCCAACCCTTGCAGGACCACAGCACTGTACCATCGGCTACCATGAGTACAGCACAGGAGTCCCAACCCTTGCAGGACCACAGCACTGTACCATCGGCTACCATGAGTACAGCACAGGAGTCCCAACCCTTGCAGGACCACAGCACTGTACCATCGACTACCATGAGTACAGCACAGGAGTCCCAACCCTTGCAGGA
>JACEEZ010005649.1:22500-30000 GCA_016584305.1 Chionoecetes opilio | reverse complement strand
AGCAAGACACTCATACATTTACAAGTTTGATGTGAAGATGTTGAAGCATTGGGCATTGAAGGTGAGCATTGGGCATTGAAGGTGAGCATTGGGCATTGAAGGTGAGCATTGGGCATTGAAGGTGAGCATTGGGCATTGAAGGTGAGCATTGGCCATTGAAGGTGAGCATTGGCCATTGAAGGTGAGCATTGGCCATTGAAGGTGAGCATTGGGCATTGAAGGTGAGCATTGGGCATTGAAGGTGAGCATTGGGCATTGAAGGTGAGCATTGGCCATTGAAGGTGAGCATTGGGCATTGAAGGTGAGCATTGGCCATTGAAGGTGAGCATTGGCCATTGAAGGTGAGCATTGGGCATTGAAGGTGAGCATTGGCCATTGAAGGTGAGCATTGGGCATTGAAGGTGAGCATTGGCCATTGAAGGTGAGCATTGGGCATTGAAGGTGAGCATTGGCCATTGAAGGTGAGCATTGGGCATTGAAGGTGAGCATTGGGCATTGAAGGTGAGCATTGGGCATTGAAGGTGAGCATTGGCCATTGAAGGTGAGCATTGGGCATTGAAGGTGAGCATTGGCCATTGAAGGTGAGCATTGGCCATTGAAGGTGAGCATTGGGCATTGAAGGTGAGCATTGGGCATTGAAGGTGAGCATTGGCCATTGAAGGTGAGCATTGGGCATTGAAGGTGAGCATTGGGCATTGAAGGTGAGCATTGGGCATTGAAGGTGAGCATTGGCCATTGAAGGTGAGCATTGGGCATTGAAGGTGAGCATTGAAGGTGAGCATTGGGCATTGAAGAAGTTGAGGCAATGGATAGAGATAGTTGGAAGCGTATCATCAGCCGTCTAATCTCTTAAAATATTATGGGAAAACTGACGTTAAACTGAACGAAGAAGAAAGAAGATGTGAGGAGGTGTTGTAGCCATGGCACCAACAAGATCAGCACTACGAGTCTACACATGACAAGCAAGGGATGAATGAGGAAGCAACGGTTAGAGATAGTTGGAAGTGTATCATCAGCCATCTAACTTCGGAAAATATGGGAAAATCTGACGTTAACCCCTTGAGACCCAGAACGTAATCTCTCTTGTAATTTGGCATACCATTAGACAATTTTTTGTGAATATAAGCAATGTTTTATAGATATGACCTGCTTAGTATCCTCGTCCACTAACTAATTTGGTATACATATTCAGTTACTTTTCGTAATTTTATGGCTCGACAACATACAATTTTTTAGAGCAAAGGAAAGATCTGGGTGTGAAGGGGTTAAACCGAAAGAAGAAGATAGAAGGATGAATAATGAGGCCACAATAAACACTGCGTCTGCCCAAGAGATGTTGTAGCCATGGCATCAACAAGATCACCACTACAAGTCTACACTCTACAATAAGGGATGAATAATGAGGCCACAATAAACACTATGAGTCTGCCCAAGAGATGTTGTAGCTATGACATCAAAAAGATCACTGCTACAAGTCTACACACTACAATAAGGGATGAATAAGGAGGCTACAATAAACACTGCGTCTGCCCAAGAGACGTTATAGCTATGGCATCAACAAGATCACTGCTACAAGTCTACACACTACAATAAGGGATGAATAAGGAGGCTACAATAAACACTGCGTCTGCCCAAGAGATGTTATAGCCATGGCATCAACAAGATCACTGCTACAAGTCTACATACTACAATAAGAGATGAATAATGAGGCCACAATAAACACTATGAGTCTGCCTGCCTGGTAGTAGTAAAGGTCAGGATGCCGCATCAGCACCCTAATGATGAGCATGGTCAGTTGGTCCATCAGCACTAGGCGGTGGGAGTCCTCGATGCCTGGAGGGAAGCGCTTGAGGGTACGCTTCACGTCCAGCACCACCTGTTGGTAGTCCCGGTGACTCTCCACCACCTCCACCTTGGGCTTCACCCCCTCCACCTCCCCCACAACAAGCCCCATCAGCAGCGGCCACGCCTCCTTCCGCAGGCCGTCTGAGGAAAGAGTCAGTCAGTGTGTGCAAAGACTCATGCCATCCGCTATGCTGGCTGGGAAAAACACACTTCATTCTTGCTTAGTACAATGTGGACCACTAGTAGTCACAAGTCCTGCCAGGTCTGCTGTGCTGCACTAACTAATGGTACATCTATATATCTTGGAATGCTATTTTATCCTGTCTTACAATCCTAACCGATAATGGAAGGATGCAACTGGTATTTGTTACTCCAATCATCCGAGGCATCACTATAAAGATCCTGCCAAAATCACTATGCGTGAGAGCCAACCATCGGAGCCCTTGAGTGAAAGCCCGAATGGCCAACCATCGTAAACCTGAGAAGCCTGAAAGAGAGAAAAATAAATCCTGCAGCACTTCTACATATTAGAATATCAGCTTCAAGACAATATTTACCATCCAGGAGTCCTCCAGAACTTATAGCCAACTCCTTCAGTGTCTTCAAGTCCAGTGGCTCGGATGACAACACCTTCCTGATCTTCTTGAGCTTTTCATGTTTCTTCGCGGCCTCGGGGGAGTCAAGGTCGGGTTCGGGGGTGTCGTGCGTTCCCTTGGGTGTGTCGTTGGTGTCGTGCGTTGCCTTGAGGGTGTCACTTGCTGCCTCATGGGTGGTGTCTGTCCGCTCTGAGGTGTTGTTCTCGGGCTTCCCCTTCCGCCTCCTCACTATGCTCTGCAGGGAAGACGTGTGGTTGGTACAGGCATTGTTTATTTATTTATTTTTTTAGCTTTTTTTTTTTACGTTGAAGCCTATAGCGCCTGTAGGATTTTTTCTCTCTCTTTTCTCTTTTTGTAGAGGCCTATGATGGTTAGAGGTGTGGTTGGTGGAGGCCTATGGTGGTTATCTGCATATCAATTATTTTTTCAACATTCCACAATGAAGTAGATGAATACATAAAGGTTTCAGTTTTGATAAATTATGTGGATAACTAGATAAATACTTAGGAATCTTATAAACTGTGAAATAGTGAGCCACATCATAAAGTAACAAGGCATACAAAAGTTACCATCAAAATTTATATCCGATAGAAAAATATGGAACAGAAAATGGTTAGGTATTTTCTAAAAAGTATAATTACATATTTCAATATCATACTGTATTGCACAATAACCAAATCAAAATTCTACATTACTACTACTTGTAGGCCGATAATGTTCACCTTTTCACTGATTTCAACACATAACGTAGTAGATTATACAATGACAAATAAAAACGATACTTTACTTCTTGGTTTGATGAGTTATCTACGCTTGGCAGTGATGAGACATTGACCTCCTCCACCTTTTGGTTAGACCTCCAATCACTACTGGAGTCAGTCTCACTCCTCACGGCATCTGATGAGCTTACGTTGTTTGGTTCAGTGTTCTTAGCAGCCTCCTCCCCCGCCTCATTCCCCCGGCTGGGTGAGGCGCTGGTTGGTGGCTCGGTGTTCTTAGCAGCCTCCTCCCCCGCCTCATTCCCCCGGCTGGGTGAGGCGCTGGTTGGTGGCTTGGTGTTCTTAGCAGCCTCCTCCCCCGCCTCATTCCCCCGGCTGGGTGAGGCGCTGGTTGGTGGCTTGGTGTTCTTAGCAGCCTCCTCCCCCGCCTCATTCCCCCGGCTGGGTGAGGCGTTGGTTGCTGCATTGCCCTCACCCACGCGACTGTCTGGGCCGGTAGTTGCTGTTTTGATGTCACACGGCATTTCATGTTCCATGGTGTGACGTGTGTTGTCTGGGCCGGGACTTGCTGTGTGGTCCTTGCTGTGTCGGTGTGGCTGCTCCTTATGCCATGTTTTGTGATCCAGCTCGATCAATAAATGTTCGTGTCTCTTATCTCGTCAGCATTGCAGAACTGTAAATGCGAAGACCATTTTTTTCATATTACAACTATTCGCCGACTTACAACCTACGCAACTTATGATTCTTAGCATATTTTTATCTCTTGTAGTAAGTTTTGTCTAATTTGTAGTTTTTAAGGAATATCTGGAAGTATCATGTCATTGTGAATTGGCTGAAATAGGGACTTCTAATCATTGTAACGTAAAACTGACTCTATATTCGTGTTCAGCATGCCCGAAAACTGCTAGGAACTAATTTTCAAGCAAATTTATTTTTCAAAGAATATTGCAAATTTTGCAAGGGGTATGCCTTGATTTTTTTATATTAAAATCACGTTTTTTCAATAACTAAAAAACTATGGCAGATAAATGCAACATGTATAGAGAAGTAAATAGGAAGTATATTTTAAAGAATTATAATATAAATTCGATAGTTTAGGTGAGTACAAATAATACAATCTGTGCTGTTTTAGCAACTTTGAGTGAGTTCTTATTGTGTGGAGGGGCTGGAGGTAACCATCGGATAATTCGGACTTTCGGCTAATTCGACCCAGGTCTCCCCCAATTAGTTCGAATTAGAGAGGGTTTACTGTACTGTAGTAATCCAACATGCAGTGGTTCTCAGTGCCACGTCATATTCCTCCCTGTGTGATCCCAGCTTTCCTTAAAAGTCCTCTCCCTTTCTGTATTGTGATCAATAATTTTTCACAATTATACTTTAATAGTGGTAATTATTGAAGAAAAAAATTGAAACAGAATTTCAGGTTTTGTTAACTGTTAATTCGGGATTAGCTTTACAATCGTGACTATTGGTATTTAACTTGATACATATTTATACAGTAACCAATATAATTATGATCTCCCAGTTTGGAGTTCAACCTTAGACTGAAATTATTCCCCGTGCACTCAAAATTCCTCCCTTGATGTGCCTCCCGTGTGAGTGGCTGCTATATGGAGCCTCGCGGAATTGTTAATCAAAGAACATAACAGGCGATACACACACATAGCAAGCCTCAGCACCTAACATAAGAGGCAGAAGATACAAAGTGGAACCATAAAACACCCTTACAATAACGAAGAATTAACAGTATAAGGTAATTATTGCGTCACCGTGTTTACCTTTTCCTTGCCACCTTGTAAACAACAGCTGGCATTCGCGCGTGATTATATTTTTCATTATAAATATATATCTTTTTCTCTTTATCTTATTAATCTCCACATCACAGAAAAAATACTTATCTCACTTATTTACTCATTTAATTCGACATGACCGGATCCAAAGAACTTGATTTCACGATGACTACTTTCTACCAAAAGCTGATTATTCCCTTAATTTGATATAAAATGATGTCTATATATTCAAAGGCAATAAATATGATGTTTTATTGATACATAGGGTGTAAGAACAGGTATTTGGGTGTTTGAGTAATGTTTATTCAGTGAGTAGCGAAGGCGTGCAGTAGTGTTCCATCTTTCTCTGCCTGACCTTTGTGCAGTGTACTTACCCTATTCTGGCCTTATTTCTGGTGTTATAGCCGCGCCGCCTGGCCCCCACACTAAGGTAACACCCCATTTAAGCTGTAATACTGTTAAGGTTAGCATAGATTGGTGTTTTGTGTGGTTTTGATGACATGGTTTGGCTCATGACGTGTTTGTAGCCTTGACGCAATGCTGGTTGTGGGGAGGAACTTCAATTTAATTCCGAGGAAGGGTTTGGGGTGCAGTCAGTTCGTACACAAGTTGTTTCGTACACCAAAAAGTTGTTTCGTAGTCTATATGAAACCATAGTCGTTTCGTACACTCAGCTCAGAGTTGAACTTGACTACTAGAGTTACGAATCGACACCAGGTATGTACGAAAATACTCAAAATCAGTGTACGAAACAACTAACAATACCTGGGTACGAAACAACTTGTGTACCAAACTTCCTGTAAACAAGGGTTTTATCGCGTGTTTGCTGTGTTTGTGTTGCTATTGATGGGGTGGTGAGGGTTTTGTCTGGGGTTGGAGTGGCGGGAGAGTTGTGTGGTGAGGGTTTTGTCTGGGGTTGGAGTGGCGGGAGAGTTGTGTGGTGAGGGTTTTGTCTGGGGTTGGAGTGGCGGGAGAGTTGTGTGGTGAGGGTTTTGTCTGGGGTTGGAGTGGCGGGAGAGTTTGTGTGGTGAGGGTTTTGTCTGGGGTTGGAGTGGCGGGAGAGTTGTGTGGGTGAGGGTTTTGTCTGGGGTTGGAGTGGCGGGAGAGTTGTGTGGTGAGGGTTTTGTCTGGGGTTGGAGTGGCGGGAGGGTGGTAGGGTTGTGTTGTGGTGAGAGTTGGGTTTTGTCTGGGGTTGGAGTGGCGGGAGAGTTGTGTGGTGAGGGTTTTGTCTGGGGTTGGAGTGGCAGGAGAGGTGTGTGGTGAGGGTTTTGTCTGGGGTTGGAGTGGCAGGAGAGGTGGGTGGTGAGGGTTTTGTCTGGGGTTGGAGTGGCAGGAGAGGTGTGTGGTGAGGGTTTTGTCTGGGGTTGGAGTGGCGGGAGAGGTGGGTGGTGAGGGTTTTGTCTGGGGTTGGAGTGGCAGGAGAGGTGTGTGGTGAGGGTTTTGTCTGGGGTTGGAGTGGCGGGAGAGGTGTGTGAGTTAAAGCCTGGCCTCGCATCCACACAGACCTTGGGGGGGAAGAAAAGGGTTACAGGGAGTTTCGTACACAAGTTGTTTCGTACCCAGGTTTTGTTAGTTGTTTCGTACACTGATTTTTTTGTTTTTTCGTACTCACCTGGTGTCGATTCGTAACTCTAGTAATCAAGTTCAACTCTGAGCTGAGTGTACGAAACGACTATGGTTTCATATAGACTATAAAACTACTTTTTGGTGTACGAATCTACTGGTGTACGAAACAACTTGTGTACGAAACAACTTGTGTACGAAACAACTTGTGTACGAACTGATTGCACTCCAAGAATACACCGAGGTAATCATGGACTCAGCTTTCCACCGCAGTTTTCCGTGAAATGACTCCATAGTGTGGGTGAATTGACCTGTGGGCGAAATGACTCCATGGTGTGGCGAAATGGCATGTGGGCGAAATGACCGGATACCACCATGGCTACACTTTAGTATCATTTACGAATTTTGTTTGGTAAAATTCTAGAGTCCTTTTCCGCCCTTTTTAGTGGGCTTTTTTCCTCCAGCCCTTCACAGAACCCTTCAGATACCTCTAAACCGTAATTATAAAGTGGGGGAGAGGTAAATTTTTTATTTTACTAACCTTACCTCAATATAACCTAACCTAGGGTTGCCATATCTGAACAGCCAAAATTCCGGACGCCTCCACTGACACCCATGACCCCGCCCAACACACAGGGAATTGACTTGTATCACTGCAGTTATTCACATTTAAGTTTGTGATTTTTTGTGTGGGGCAAGTAGCAGCTGTGGCGACGCCTTAAGGCCACAAACAAGTAAACAATTTCAAACTCCGCAACAGCTGCTTCAAGACTGGGGGAGCAACGACTGAATACAGGACTTATACACGTAGGAAGAGTTGCGACCCATTCCAGGATCAGGACACGTCATTGATGCTCCCGTCACGAAAGGTGCCACCCGGCGAACACCTCTTACTCTCTCTCTCTCTCGTCTATACAGAGCTTAAAAATCGTGTAGTTTATTTCAAAATTGATTATGGATGCTGAAATTCCGGACATATCGAGAAAT